>OX235271.1:42100620-42316557 GCA_944472155.2 Trichobilharzia szidati
CGCATGGAGTAGGAATAAGTATGGAATGTTGTGATTGGACTAGTTAGCATTGCTATGAGTGTATTACCCGTTGACGAGAGGAGTGTTTCAGTGTAGAGGTTGGTGATCCTGTGCAAATAGTGGATTGGAAGTAAGGTTGTCCAGATTAATAGGGAGGCCTAGTGTTAGGCTGTGCTTAAACTTACCTGGCGCCGGGTTCAGGGTGATCAAGAATGCTCTGACCCCGGGTGGAGGCTCACCATTGCACCTCGGTGGGTTGAAACTCGCGACGGACCCTAATCGGGTGCGCTCGGGCGTGTAGTTTTTGTCAGTGGGGAGGCCTCACGGTCCTCCCTTTAAATATTAACAAAGCTTTTCTTATCACAATACTGGTTACGAAACCAGAAAACAAACAAACCAACCAACTGTACAACCTCATACCTCTATCTCTTCATTCAATGAATGAACGAAAACATACTCAACACCAACAGTCACACACACACACACACCTACACACTCACATACACATCAACATCGTCTACTCATACACAATCAAATATATCATAGCACTACACACACATACAACACTACACTACACTCTACTAATTCATCTCAGACACAATACATTCAACTCAACCACATGCATTACACAATCAATATACTCAACACCAGTATCACTATCACTATCAGTTATCCATCAACACACCCTACTTACTCTTCATACAAAAATACAAATGCAAATACAACTACAACTGCAAAAACAACACCACCACTCCATCAAGACCAATATTCTCACACACATCTTCTTCACTCTCCAATTCATCTCAACAACATCCAACACAGCCTCTCTGCCTCTCTGCCTGCCTGCCTGCCTTCATAACTCCTTGACGGCCAGTCAGCTAGCCAGTCAGTCAGTCAGTCAGTCAGTTTCTCTTCATTTCTCCATTCGTAGTCACACTGGAATACTGCAATCAACTCTCAGACAATAGACTCACTCAGTGAGTGCAATTCTCCCTTTCTTATCAATTCCCCTCGATCCACCTATGTCTGACTGAAATTTCGGTCAATCTGTCAGCCTACTTACTGAATTAGGTGTGTAGCGTAATAAGTAGTATATAGCGTGAGTGTCTGTTGCATGAATAAGTGAGGCTGGAGGTGTTGAGAATTGGCATGGAGTAGGAATAAGTATGGAATGTTGTGATTGGACTAGTTAGCATTGCTATGAGTGTATTACCCGTTGACGAGAGGAGTGTTTCAGTGTAGAGGTTGGTGATCCTGTGCAAATAGTGGATTGGAAGTAAGGTTGTCCAGATTAATAGGGAGGCCTAGTGTTAGGCTGTGCTTAAACTTACCTGGCGCCGGGTTCAGGGTGATCAAGAATGCTCTGACCCCGGGTGGAGGCTCACCATTGCACCTCGGTGGGTTGAAACTCGCGACGGACCCTAATCGGGTGCGCTCGGGCGTGTAGTTTTTGTCAGTGGGGAGGCCTCACGGTCCTCCCTTTAAATATTAACAAAGCTTTTCTTATCACAATACTGGTTACGAAACCAGAAAACAAACAAACCAACCAACTGTACAACCTCATACCTCTATCTCTTCATTCAATGAATGAACGAAAACATACTCAACACCAACAGTCACACACACACACACACACCTACACACTCACATACACATCAACATCGTCTACTCATACACAATCAAATATATCATAGCACTACACACACATACAACACTACACTACACTCTACTAATTCATCTCAGACACAATACATTCAACTCAACCACATGCATTACACAATCAATATACTCAACACCAGTATCACTATCACTATCAGTTATCCATCAACACACCCTACTTACTCTTCATACAAAAATACAAATGCAAATACAACTACAACTGCAAAAACAACACCACCACTCCATCAAGACCAATATTCTCACACACATCTTCTTCACTCTCCAATTCATCTCAACAACATCCAACACAGCCTCTCTGCCTCTCTGCCTGCCTGCCTGCCTTCATAACTCCTTGACGGCCAGTCAGCTAGCCAGTCAGTCAGTCAGTCAGTCAGTTTCTCTTCATTTCTCCATTCGTAGTCACACTGGAATACTGCAATCAACTCTCAGACAATAGACTCACTCAGTGAGTGCAATTCTCCCTTTCTTATCAATTCCCCTCGATCCACCTATGTCTGACTGAAATTTCGGTCAATCTGTCAGCCTACTTACTGAATTAGGTGTGTAGCGTAATAAGTAGTATATAGCGTGAGTGTCTGTTGCATGAATAAGTGAGGCTGGAGGTGTTGAGAATTGGCATGGAGTAGGAATAAGTATGGAATGTTGTGATTGGACTAGTTAGCATTGCTATGAGTGTATTACCCGTTGACGAGAGGAGTGTTTCAGTGTAGAGGTTGGTGATCCTGTGCAAATAGTGGATTGGAAGTAAGGTTGTCCAGATTAATAGGGAGGCCTAGTGTTAGGCTGTGCTTAAACTTACCTGGCGCCGGGTTCAGGGTGATCAAGAATGCTCTGACCCCGGGTGGAGGCTCACCATTGCACCTCGGTGGGTTGAAACTCGCGACGGACCCTAATCGGGTGCGCTCGGGCGTGTAGTTTTTGTCAGTGGGGAGGCCTCACGGTCCTCCCTTTAAATATTAACAAAGCTTTTCTTATCACAATACTGGTTACGAAACCAGAAAACAAACAAACCAACCAACTGTACAACCTCATACCTCTATCTCTTCATTCAATGAATGAACGAAAACATACTCAACACCAACAGTCACACACACACACACACACTACACACTCACATACACATCAACATCGTCTACTCATACACAATCAAATATATCATAGCACTACACACACATACAACACTACACTACACTCTACTAATTCATCTCAGACACAATACATTCAACTCAACCACATGCATTACACAATCAATATACTCAACACCAGTATCACTATCACTATCAGTTATCCATCAACACACCCTACTTACTCTTCATACAAAAATACAAATGCAAATACAACTACAACTGCAAAAACAACACCACCACTCCATCAAGACCAATATTCTCACACACATCTTCTTCACTCTCCAATTCATCTCAACAACATCCAACACAGCCTCTCTGCCTCTCTGCCTGCCTGCCTGCCTTCATAACTCCTTGACGGCCAGTCAGCTAGCCAGTCAGTCAGTCAGTCAGTCAGTTTCTCTTCATTTCTCCATTCGTAGTCACACTGGAATACTGCAATCAACTCTCAGACAATAGACTCACTCAGTGAGTGCAATTCTCCCTTTCTTATCAATTCCCCTCGATCCACCTATGTCTGACTGAAATTTCGGTCAATCTGTCAGCCTACTTACTGAATTAGGTGTGTAGCGTAATAAGTAGTATATAGCGTGAGTGTCTGTTGCATGAATAAGTGAGGCTGGAGGTGTTGAGAATTGGCATGGAGTAGGAATAAGTATGGAATGTTGTGATTGGACTAGTTAGCATTGCTATGAGTGTATTACCCGTTGACGAGAGGAGTGTTTCAGTGTAGAGGTTGGTGATCCTGTGCAAATAGTGGATTGGAAGTAAGGTTGTCCAGATTAATAGGGAGGCCTAGTGTTAGGCTGTGCTTAAACTTACCTGGCGCCGGGTTCAGGGTGATCAAGAATGCTCTGACCCCGGGTGGAGGCTCACCATTGCACCTCGGTGGGTTGAAACTCGCGACGGACCCTAATCGGGTGCGCTCGGGCGTGTAGTTTTTGTCAGTGGGGAGGCCTCACGGTCCTCCCTTTAAATATTAACAAAGCTTTTCTTATCACAATACTGGTTACGAAACCAGAAAACAAACAAACCAACCAACTGTACAACCTCATACCTCTATCTCTTCATTCAATGAATGAACGAAAACATACTCAACACCAACAGTCACACACACACACACACACTACACACTCACATACACATCAACATCGTCTACTCATACACAATCAAATATATCATAGCACTACACACACATACAACACTACACTACACTCTACTAATTCATCTCAGACACAATACATTCAACTCAACCACATGCATTACACAATCAATATACTCAACACCAGTATCACTATCACTATCAGTTATCCATCAACACACCCTACTTACTCTTCATACAAAAATACAAATGCAAATACAACTACAACTGCAAAAACAACACCACCACTCCATCAAGACCAATATTCTCACACACATCTTCTTCACTCTCCAATTCATCTCAACAACATCCAACACAGCCTCTCTGCCTCTCTGCCTGCCTGCCTGCCTTCATAACTCCTTGACGGCCAGTCAGCTAGCCAGTCAGTCAGTCAGTCAGTCAGTTTCTCTTCATTTCTCCATTCGTAGTCACACTGGAATACTGCAATCAACTCTCAGACAATAGACTCACTCAGTGAGTGCAATTCTCCCTTTCTTATCAATTCCCCTCGATCCACCTATGTCTGACTGAAATTTCGGTCAATCTGTCAGCCTACTTACTGAATTAGGTGTGTAGCGTAATAAGTAGTATATAGCGTGAGTGTCTGTTGCATGAATAAGTGAGGCTGGAGGTGTTGAGAATTGGCATGGAGTAGGAATAAGTATGGAATGTTGTGATTGGACTAGTTAGCATTGCTATGAGTGTATTACCCGTTGACGAGAGGAGTGTTTCAGTGTAGAGGTTGGTGATCCTGTGCAAATAGTGGATTGGAAGTAAGGTTGTCCAGATTAATAGGGAGGCCTAGTGTTAGGCTGTGCTTAAACTTACCTGGCGCCGGGTTCAGGGTGATCAAGAATGCTCTGACCCCGGGTGGAGGCTCACCATTGCACCTCGGTGGGTTGAAACTCGCGACGGACCCTAATCGGGTGCGCTCGGGCGTGTAGTTTTTGTCAGTGGGGAGGCCTCACGGTCCTCCCTTTAAATATTAACAAAGCTTTTCTTATCACAATACTGGTTACGAAACCAGAAAACAAACAAACCAACCAACTGTACAACCTCATACCTCTATCTCTTCATTCAATGAATGAACGAAAACATACTCAACACCAACAGTCACACACACACACACACATACACACTCACATACACATCAACATCGTCTACTCATACACAATCAAATATATCATAGCACTACACACACATACAACACTACACTACACTCTACTAATTCATCTCAGACACAATACATTCAACTCAACCACATGCATTACACAATCAATATACTCAACACCAGTATCACTATCACTATCAGTTATCCATCAACACACCCTACTTACTCTTCATACAAAAATACAAATGCAAATACAACTACAACTGCAAAAACAACACCACCACTCCATCAAGACCAATATTCTCACACACATCTTCTTCACTCTCCAATTCATCTCAACAACATCCAACACAGCCTCTCTGCCTCTCTGCCTGCCTGCCTGCCTTCATAACTCCTTGACGGCCAGTCAGCTAGCCAGTCAGTCAGTCAGTCAGTCAGTTTCTCTTCATTTCTCCATTCGTAGTCACACTGGAATACTGCAATCAACTCTCAGACAATAGACTCACTCAGTGAGTGCAATTCTCCCTTTCTTATCAATTCCCCTCGATCCACCTATGTCTGACTGAAATTTCGGTCAATCTGTCAGCCTACTTACTGAATTAGGTGTGTAGCGTAATAAGTAGTATATAGCGTGAGTGTCTGTTGCATGAATAAGTGAGGCTGGAGGTGTTGAGAATTGGCATGGAGTAGGAATAAGTATGGAATGTTGTGATTGGACTAGTTAGCATTGCTATGAGTGTATTACCCGTTGACGAGAGGAGTGTTTCAGTGTAGAGGTTGGTGATCCTGTGCAAATAGTGGATTGGAAGTAAGGTTGTCCAGATTAATAGGGAGGCCTAGTGTTAGGCTGTGCTTAAACTTACCTGGCGCCGGGTTCAGGGTGATCAAGAATGCTCTGACCCCGGGTGGAGGCTCACCATTGCACCTCGGTGGGTTGAAACTCGCGACGGACCCTAATCGGGTGCGCTCGGGCGTGTAGTTTTTGTCAGTGGGGAGGCCTCACGGTCCTCCCTTTAAATATTAACAAAGCTTTTCTTATCACAATACTGGTTACGAAACCAGAAAACAAACAAACCAACCAACTGTACAACCTCATACCTCTATCTCTTCATTCAATGAATGAACGAAAACATACTCAACACCAACAGTCACACACACACACACACACTACACACTCACATACACATCAACATCGTCTACTCATACACAATCAAATATATCATAGCACTACACACACATACAACACTACACTACACTCTACTAATTCATCTCAGACACAATACATTCAACTCAACCACATGCATTACACAATCAATATACTCAACACCAGTATCACTATCACTATCAGTTATCCATCAACACACCCTACTTACTCTTCATACAAAAATACAAATGCAAATACAACTACAACTGCAAAAACAACACCACCACTCCATCAAGACCAATATTCTCACACACATCTTCTTCACTCTCCAATTCATCTCAACAACATCCAACACAGCCTCTCTGCCTCTCTGCCTGCCTGCCTTCATAACTCCTTGACGGCCAGTCAGCTAGCCAGTCAGTCAGTCAGTCAGTCAGTTTCTCTTCATTTCTCCATTCGTAGTCACACTGGAATACTGCAATCAACTCTCAGACAATAGACTCACTCAGTGAGTGCAATTCTCCCTTTCTTATCAATTCCCCTCGATCCACCTATGTCTGACTGAAATTTCGGTCAATCTGTCAGCCTACTTACTGAATTAGGTGTGTAGCGTAATAAGTAGTATATAGCGTGAGTGTCTGTTGCATGAATAAGTGAGGCTGGAGGTGTTGAGAATTGGCATGGAGTAGGAATAAGTATGGAATGTTGTGATTGGACTAGTTAGCATTGCTATGAGTGTATTACCCGTTGACGAGAGGAGTGTT
This sequence comes from Trichobilharzia szidati, assembly GCA_944472155.2. Classification (NCBI taxonomy): domain Eukaryota; kingdom Metazoa; phylum Platyhelminthes; class Trematoda; order Strigeidida; family Schistosomatidae; genus Trichobilharzia; species Trichobilharzia szidati. Next base: position 42,107,585 of record OX235271.1, read on the forward strand.
TCAGTGTAGAGGTTGGTGATCCTGTGCAAATAGTGGATTGGAAGTAAGGTTGTCCAGATTAATAGGGAGGCCTAGTGTTAGGCTGTGCTTAAACTTACCTGGCGCCGGGTTCAGGGTGATCAAGAATGCTCTGACCCCGGGTGGAGGCTCACCATTGCACCTCGGTGGGTTGAAACTCGCGACGGACCCTAATCGGGTGCGCTCGGGCGTGTAGTTTTTGTCAGTGGGGAGGCCTCACGGTCCTCCCTTTAAATATTAACAAAGCTTTTCTTATCACAATACTGGTTACGAAACCAGAAAACAAACAAACCAACCAACTGTACAACCTCATACCTCTATCTCTTCATTCAATGAATGAACGAAAACATACTCAACACCAACAGTCACACACACACACACACACACTACACACTCACATACACATCAACATCGTCTACTCATACACAATCAAATATATCATAGCACTACACACACATACAACACTACACTACACTCTACTAATTCATCTCAGACACAATACATTCAACTCAACCACATGCATTACACAATCAATATACTCAACACCAGTATCACTATCACTATCAGTTATCCATCAACACACCCTACTTACTCTTCATACAAAAATACAAATGCAAATACAACTACAACTGCAAAAACAACACCACCACTCCATCAAGACCAATATTCTCACACACATCTTCTTCACTCTCCAATTCATCTCAACAACATCCAACACAGCCTCTCTGCCTCTCTGCCTGCCTGCCTGCCTGCCTTCATAACTCCTTGACGGCCAGTCAGCTAGCCAGTCAGTCAGTCAGTCAGTCAGTTTCTCTTCATTTCTCCATTCGTAGTCACACTGGAATACTGCAATCAACTCTCAGACAATAGACTCACTCAGTGAGTGCAATTCTCCCTTTCTTATCAATTCCCCTCGATCCACCTATGTCTGACTGAAATTTCGGTCAATCTGTCAGCCTACTTACTGAATTAGGTGTGTAGCGTAATAAGTAGTATATAGCGTGAGTGTCTGTTGCATGAATAAGTGAGGCTGGAGGTGTTGAGAATTGGCATGGAGTAGGAATAAGTATGGAATGTTGTGATTGGACTAGTTAGCATTGCTATGAGTGTATTACCCGTTGACGAGAGGAGTGTTTCAGTGTAGAGGTTGGTGATCCTGTGCAAATAGTGGATTGGAAGTAAGGTTGTCCAGATTAATAGGGAGGCCTAGTGTTAGGCTGTGCTTAAACTTACCTGGCGCCGGGTTCAGGGTGATCAAGAATGCTCTGACCCCGGGTGGAGGCTCACCATTGCACCTCGGTGGGTTGAAACTCGCGACGGACCCTAATCGGGTGCGCTCGGGCGTGTAGTTTTTGTCAGTGGGGAGGCCTCACGGTCCTCCCTTTAAATATTAACAAAGCTTTTCTTATCACAATACTGGTTACGAAACCAGAAAACAAACAAACCAACCAACTGTACAACCTCATACCTCTATCTCTTCATTCAATGAATGAACGAAAACATACTCAACACCAACAGTCACACACACACACACACACCTACACACTCACATACACATCAACATCGTCTACTCATACACAATCAAATATATCATAGCACTACACACACATACAACACTACACTACACTCTACTAATTCATCTCAGACACAATACATTCAACTCAACCACATGCATTACACAATCAATATACTCAACACCAGTATCACTATCACTATCAGTTATCCATCAACACACCCTACTTACTCTTCATACAAAAATACAAATGCAAATACAACTACAACTGCAAAAACAACACCACCACTCCATCAAGACCAATATTCTCACACACATCTTCTTCACTCTCCAATTCATCTCAACAACATCCAACACAGCCTCTCTGCCTCTCTGCCTTGCCTGCCTTCATAACTCCTTGACGGCCAGTCAGCTAGCCAGTCAGTCAGTCAGTCAGTCAGTTTCTCTTCATTTCTCCATTCGTAGTCACACTGGAATACTGCAATCAACTCTCAGACAATAGACTCACTCAGTGAGTGCAATTCTCCCTTTCTTATCAATTCCCCTCGATCCACCTATGTCTGACTGAAATTTCGGTCAATCTGTCAGCCTACTTACTGAATTAGGTGTGTAGCGTAATAAGTAGTATATAGCGTGAGTGTCTGTTGCATGAATAAGTGAGGCTGGAGGTGTTGAGAATTGGCATGGAGTAGGAATAAGTATGGAATGTTGTGATTGGACTAGTTAGCATTGCTATGAGTGTATTACCCGTTGACGAGAGGAGTGTTTCAGTGTAGAGGTTGGTGATCCTGTGCAAATAGTGGATTGGAAGTAAGGTTGTCCAGATTAATAGGGAGGCCTAGTGTTAGGCTGTGCTTAAACTTACCTGGCGCCGGGTTCAGGGTGATCAAGAATGCTCTGACCCCGGGTGGAGGCTCACCATTGCACCTCGGTGGGTTGAAACTCGCGACGGACCCTAATCGGGTGCGCTCGGGCGTGTAGTTTTTGTCAGTGGGGAGGCCTCACGGTCCTCCCTTTAAATATTAACAAAGCTTTTCTTATCACAATACTGGTTAGGAAACCAGAAAACAAACAAACCAACCAACTGTACAACCTCATACCTCTATCTCTTCATTCAATGAATGAACGAAAACATACTCAACACCAACAGTCACACACACACACACCTACACACTCACATACACATCAACATCGTCTACTCATACACAATCAAATATATCATAGCACTACACACACATACAACACTACACTACACTCTACTAATTCATCTCAGACACAATACATTCAACTCAACCACATGCATTACACAATCAATATACTCAACACCAGTATCACTATCACTATCAGTTATCCATCAACACACCCTACTTACTCTTCATACAAAAATACAAATGCAAATACAACTACAACTGCAAAAACAACACCACCACTCCATCAAGACCAATATTCTCACACACATCTTCTTCACTCTCCAATTCATCTCAACAACATCCAACACAGCCTCTCTGCCTCTCTGCCTGCTGCCTGCCTTCATAACTCCTTGACGGCCAGTCAGCTAGCCAGTCAGTCAGTCAGTCAGTCAGTTTCTCTTCATTTCTCCATTCGTAGTCACACTGGAATACTGCAATCAACTCTCAGACAATAGACTCACTCAGTGAGTGCAATTCTCCCTTTCTTATCAATTCCCCTCGATCCACCTATGTCTGACTGAAATTTCGGTCAATCTGTCAGCCTACTTACTGAATTAGGTGTGTAGCGTAATAAGTAGTATATAGCGTGAGTGTCTGTTGCATGAATAAGTGAGGCTGGAGGTGTTGAGAATTGGCATGGAGTAGGAATAAGTATGGAATGTTGTGATTGGACTAGTTAGCATTGCTATGAGTGTATTACCCGTTGACGAGAGGAGTGTTTCAGTGTAGAGGTTGGTGATCCTGTGCAAATAGTGGATTGGAAGTAAGGTTGTCCAGATTAATAGGGAGGCCTAGTGTTAGGCTGTGCTTAAACTTACCTGGCGCCGGGTTCAGGGTGATCAAGAATGCTCTGACCCCGGGTGGAGGCTCACCATTGCACCTCGGTGGGTTGAAACTCGCGACGGACCCTAATCGGGTGCGCTCGGGCGTGTAGTTTTTGTCAGTGGGGAGGCCTCACGGTCCTCCCTTTAAATATTAACAAAGCTTTTCTTATCACAATACTGGTTACGAAACCAGAAAACAAACAAACCAACCAACTGTACAACCTCATACCTCTATCTCTTCATTCAATGAATGAACGAAAACATACTCAACACCAACAGTCACACACACACACACACACCTACACACTCACATACACATCAACATCGTCTACTCATACACAATCAAATATATCATAGCACTACACACACATACAACACTACACTACACTCTACTAATTCATCTCAGACACAATACATTCAACTCAACCACATGCATTACACAATCAATATACTCAACACCAGTATCACTATCACTATCAGTTATCCATCAACACACCCTACTTACTCTTCATACAAAAATACAAATGCAAATACAACTACAACTGCAAAAACAACACCACCACTCCATCAAGACCAATATTCTCACACACATCTTCTTCACTCTCCAATTCATCTCAACAACATCCAACACAGCCTCTCTGCCTCTCTGCCTGCCTGCCTTCATAACTCCTTGACGGCCAGTCAGCTAGCCAGTCAGTCAGTCAGTCAGTCAGTTTCTCTTCATTTCTCCATTCGTAGTCACACTGGAATACTGCAATCAACTCTCAGACAATAGACTCACTCAGTGAGTGCAATTCTCCCTTTCTTATCAATTCCCCTCGATCCACCTATGTCTGACTGAAATTTCGGTCAATCTGTCAGCCTACTTACTGAATTAGGTGTGTAGCGTAATAAGTAGTATATAGCGTGAGTGTCTGTTGCATGAATAAGTGAGGCTGGAGGTGTTGAGAATTGGCATGGAGTAGGAATAAGTATGGAATGTTGTGATTGGACTAGTTAGCATTGCTATGAGTGTATTACCCGTTGACGAGAGGAGTGTTTCAGTGTAGAGGTTGGTGATCCTGTGCAAATAGTGGATTGGAAGTAAGGTTGTCCAGATTAATAGGGAGGCCTAGTGTTAGGCTGTGCTTAAACTTACCTGGCGCCGGGTTCAGGGTGATCAAGAATGCTCTGACCCCGGGTGGAGGCTCACCATTGCACCTCGGTGGGTTGAAACTCGCGACGGACCCTAATCGGGTGCGCTCGGGCGTGTAGTTTTTGTCAGTGGGGAGGCCTCACGGTCCTCCCTTTAAATATTAACAAAGCTTTTCTTATCACAATACTGGTTACGAAACCAGAAAACAAACAAACCAACCAACTGTACAACCTCATACCTCTATCTCTTCATTCAATGAATGAACGAAAACATACTCAACACCAACAGTCACACACACACACACACATACACACTCACATACACATCAACATCGTCTACTCATACACAATCAAATATATCATAGCACTACACACACATACAACACTACACTACACTCTACTAATTCATCTCAGACACAATACATTCAACTCAACCACATGCATTACACAATCAATATACTCAACACCAGTATCACTATCACTATCAGTTATCCATCAACACACCCTACTTACTCTTCATACAAAAATACAAATGCAAATACAACTACAACTGCAAAAACAACACCACCACTCCATCAAGACCAATATTCTCACACACATCTTCTTCACTCTCCAATTCATCTCAACAACATCCAACACAGCCTCTCTGCCTCTCTGCCTGCCTGCCTGCCTTCATAACTCCTTGACGGCCAGTCAGCTAGCCAGTCAGTCAGTCAGTCAGTCAGTTTCTCTTCATTTCTCCATTCGTAGTCACACTGGAATACTGCAATCAACTCTCAGACAATAGACTCACTCAGTGAGTGCAATTCTCCCTTTCTTATCAATTCCCCTCGATCCACCTATGTCTGACTGAAATTTCGGTCAATCTGTCAGCCTACTTACTGAATTAGGTGTGTAGCGTAATAAGTAGTATATAGCGTGAGTGTCTGTTGCATGAATAAGTGAGGCTGGAGGTGTTGAGAATTGGCATGGAGTAGGAATAAGTATGGAATGTTGTGATTGGACTAGTTAGCATTGCTATGAGTGTATTACCCGTTGACGAGAGGAGTGTTTCAGTGTAGAGGTTGGTGATCCTGTGCAAATAGTGGATTGGAAGTAAGGTTGTCCAGATTAATAGGGAGGCCTAGTGTTAGGCTGTGCTTAAACTTACCTGGCGCCGGGTTCAGGGTGATCAAGAATGCTCTGACCCCGGGTGGAGGCTCACCATTGCACCTCGGTGGGTTGAAACTCGCGACGGACCCTAATCGGGTGCGCTCGGGCGTGTAGTTTTTGTCAGTGGGGAGGCCTCACGGTCCTCCCTTTAAATATTAACAAAGCTTTTCTTATCACAATACTGGTTAGGAAACCAGAAAACAAACAAACAAACAAACCAACTGTACAACCTCATACCTCTATCTCTTCATTCAATGAATGAACGAAAACATACTCAACACCAACAGTCACACACACACACACTACACACTCACATACACATCAACATCGTCTACACATACACAATCAAATATATCATAGCACTACACACACATACAACACTACACTACACTCTACTAATTCATCTCAGACACAATACATTCAACTCAACCACATGCATTACACAATCAATATACTCAACACCAGTATCACTATCACTATCAGTTATCCATCAACACACCCTACTTACTCTTCATACAAAAATACAAATGCAAATACAACTACAACTGCAAAAACAACACCACCACTCCATCAAGACCAATATTCTCACACACATCTTCTTCACTCTCCAATTCATCTCAACAACATCCAACACAGCCTCTCTGCCTCTCTGCCTGCCTGCCTCTGCCTGCCTGCCTTCATAACTCCTTGACGGCCAGTCAGCTAGCCAGTCAGTCAGTCAGTCAGTCAGTTTCTCTTCATTTCTCCATTCGTAGTCACACTGGAATACTGCAATCAACTCTCAGACAATAGACTCACTCAGTGAGTGCAATTCTCCCTTTCTTATCAATTCCCCTCGATCCACCTATGTCTGACTGAAATTTCGGTCAATCTGTCAGCCTACTTACTGAATTAGGTGTGTAGCGTAATAAGTAGTATATAGCGTGAGTGTCTGTTGCATGAATAAGTGAGGCTGGAGGTGTTGAGAATTGGCATGGAGTAGGAATAAGTATGGAATGTTGTGATTGGACTAGTTAGCATTGCTATGAGTGTATTACCCGTTGACGAGAGGAGTGTTTCAGTGTAGAGGTTGGTGATCCTGTGCAAATAGTGGATTGGAAGTAAGGTTGTCCAGATTAATAGGGAGGCCTAGTGTTAGGCTGTGCTTAAACTTACCTGGCGCCGGGTTCAGGGTGATCAAGAATGCTCTGACCCCGGGTGGAGGCTCACCATTGCACCTCGGTGGGTTGAAACTCGCGACGGACCCTAATCGGGTGCGCTCGGGCGTGTAGTTTTTGTCAGTGGGGAGGCCTCACGGTCCTCCCTTTAAATATTAACAAAGCTTTTCTTATCACAATACTGGTTACGAAACCAGAAAACAAACAAACCAACCAACTGTACAACCTCATACCTCTATCTCTTCATTCAATGAATGAACGAAAACATACTCAACACCAACAGTCACACACACACACACTACACACTCACATACACATCAACATCGTCTACTCATACACAATCAAATATATCATAGCACTACACACACATACAACACTACACTACACTCTACTAATTCATCTCAGACACAATACATTCAACTCAACCACATGCATTACACAATCAATATACTCAACACCAGTATCACTATCACTATCAGTTATCCATCAACACACCCTACTTACTCTTCATACAAAAATACAAATGCAAATACAACTACAACTGCAAAAACAACACCACCACTCCATCAAGACCAATATTCTCACACACATCTTCTTCACTCTCCAATTCATCTCAACAACATCCAACACAGCCTCTCTGCCTCTCTGCCTCTGCCTGCCTGCCTTCATAACTCCTTGACGGCCAGTCAGCTAGCCAGTCAGTCAGTCAGTCAGTCAGTTTCTCTTCATTTCTCCATTCGTAGTCACACTGGAATACTGCAATCAACTCTCAGACAATAGACTCACTCAGTGAGTGCAATTCTCCCTTTCTTATCAATTCCCCTCGATCCACCTATGTCTGACTGAAATTTCGGTCAATCTGTCAGCCTACTTACTGAATTAGGTGTGTAGCGTAATAAGTAGTATATAGCGTGAGTGTCTGTTGCATGAATAAGTGAGGCTGGAGGTGTTGAGAATTGGCATGGAGTAGGAATAAGTATGGAATGTTGTGATTGGACTAGTTAGCATTGCTATGAGTGTATTACCCGTTGACGAGAGGAGTGTTTCAGTGTAGAGGTTGGTGATCCTGTGCAAATAGTGGATTGGAAGTAAGGTTGTCCAGATTAATAGGGAGGCCTAGTGTTAGGCTGTGCTTAAACTTACCTGGCGCCGGGTTCAGGGTGATCAAGAATGCTCTGACCCCGGTTGGAGGCTCACCATTGCACCTCGGTGGGTTGAAACTCGCGACGGACCCTAATCGGGTGCGCTCGGGCGTGTAGTTTTTGTCAGTGGGGAGGCCTCACGGTCCTCCCTTTAAATATTAACAAAGCTTTTCTTATCTCACTTCTGACTAGAGCGGCAACCATGGAATCTTTTATGCAACCGTCTGTAATCTATATCAGTAAAATATTTTGAACATTTTGGATTAGATCAAATAAAGCATAATTTTATTTCAATAGTTTACACACAATAATAAGTTTTGTTATTTGTAATATTTGGTGCGAAGTTACTGCCCATGTTCACACCACTTTTGGAATTGTCTATAATCTAACTCATTTCAGGAAATTATGAGAGCTACTGTGTGTTTTTCCACTGGAAATAGTTGGCCGTTTATAATAAGACGCAATGCAAATAATTATATGTTCCATAAAACCAGCGGAATTACGGTGATATTTTTTTCTACTGGTAATTTATAATTTGGTTTCCCTATTTCTAAAGTACCTATTAGTATATGAATACTACTATTTAAGGAGTTGATTATTCTGTTTTACTCAGTCTTTCATTCATTCCAACGAAATTCACACAAATCAGTGGGATAATGTGTCCACTTGCCTGCATGAACGCCTGCATGACACTCGTGTGAGAAGAGATCTGTCTCACTACACATCTCATGGATTACACTACCAATAAATTCGGATGGACTATCGGGATCATGGCGATAATCGCAATACTCGTCAACTCTTATATCGGTTTACTATGGATAGCTAACCTGTGTGCTTGCTCACAGAGAAGGCCGAACAGTCAATCTATGGAAAGAAATCTCAGTGAGACTCCAAGTGAATCACAACCAGAATCATCGCACATTTCATTACGTCAATCTACAAAGCTCCACATGTCACTAATTCTAATTTCTGGATTTGTTATGCATCTCACAGGAGGAGTTAGAATAGCTCACCTCACCTTGACTGGAAACGACGTACGTGTTATCTTCGGTGAATGGCTCTGTAGAATTCACATATTCCTGTATTTGTTTTCATTCGATATATCTAATTGGTGTTTCGCTCTCCTCTGTTCCGAAAATCTATTCGCTGTTTTACTCGTCAGAACACGCCAATCGACATTTGTGAATTCTAAAAACTTCATCATAATTCAAGTCATAATTGTCATTGCACTTGCATTGACAACAAGCATCGCACCTCTAATTCCATCGAATAAAGTGTGCAGTCAGCCTCATTACAACGTGAATGTTGTATACAGCAGATTTGTCCTGAGTATACTGCTTCCTTCGGTTATTTCAATTATTTCGTCTACTCTCCTGATAAAAATGATATATAGACGAGAAGTGTTAGTGAACACTAGTCAGCATCAAACTTCCTCACCTATTGAAAATACCTCCAGTGTATCTGTATCACCAGCACATAGAATCTGTGCAGCCAAGCTGAAAATAATGACAGCCTGTTCGTTGCTTCTCTTTCAATTACTCATGTATTTGTTTTTTTTGAAAAGAAGCAACTACTGTTGTTTCGGAATATTTCAAAAACAGTTGGATATTGAAGACTGTTATTTATTGGCTTTAATCCTAATGGATTGCATTCTACATACACTGCAAAGTTTTTTCCTAATGATATCTTCACCAAACATTAACTGCAGCTATCAAATCATATATGTAGTGATTCGGAGAATACTCCATCTTAGAAACTGATCACACGTTTCAAGAAAGCTTTCAGTGTGAATGCCACAAAGAGAAATCTAATATGTCTTAAGCTATTGATGTGTACTAGTCCAGAGTAATGATATTGTAGAGTTCCTGTTAGAAGTTGAACAAATGACACATTGTCGGTACCTGCTGTTTTAGTCAGAAACACTAATTAACTAAAGAATTTTCACAGAAAAGAAATATAGAACGTGTTTGCTCACGTCTCCTCTCTCCGTAACTGCCTGTTCTCCATACTTGATATCTGATTTTATCCACTGCAAATCACTGGAAACTGCCAACCTCGTCTGGAAGACCGCAACAACGTCAACATCGTTGGCGAAACCTACAGTGGAGTGAAAGTCATTGAGAAATGCTACACAGATTGCATCTCTGGTATTCACTGTCCTATTTGTGGTAAGTGAAACTAATCCTATCTGCAAGTGACTCTAACTGTATTCTCTCATAACTCATTATCCTCAGTAAGTGTAACACACTGTCTATATACACTTCGTTGATTCGGATTTGCATTTTCATATTTCAAATAAACGAGCTGGTAACGAAATTTATTAATGTTTTCTCATTTAAACTGTCTAACCTTGATGGATCTGCACCCACGGTATCTTCTTTTCCTTATTTGTATACTTGTCTGTGTTACGCAATGCTTCAGTTCACAGTAAGCAGTGCTTCAGCTATTAGAATCTAACCTGAGTTATTACTTCAGTGACCGAACTGAATGTCGCGCCTCACGACTCAGATAATATCGCTTTGTTAACTAAGTTAAAACAGACACAATATCTAACACAACACATATGGAGACATTGGTGCAGGTCGTCAGCCATAACATAACCACATAGGAATATTACAGTCAGACTCTTCTAATGTCTCACTCACATATATCTCCAAGTTAATGACTACATCAAGGAAGTCTCAATTATTATGAAAGTTTACAGCCAGCTGTTAGTATCTTAACTTTCGAAGTCAGAAGAAGTGTGGGAAATTCTACTCCATTCCATTCACGGTTGTGTAATGCAGAACAAATAATAATAGCTATTACAGCAATATGGAAATGACTGTTTGCACTCACACTCAAATCCACGTGTTACTTGTTATATTGTTTTGTCTAGAACTCTCTCATGAGTAGTTATTTGTTCCTATCATTTCTTCCTTGCTTGATTGCTTGCTTTCTCGGTAGCTAAAAAACGTAAAGTCTCAGTAGCAGTGATGTTGCTTCCCCTAGGTGGACATGGAAGCCTTTATCCTAATGCACTTCAGTGTAATCTATCAATGACATCTTCACCAAACACTACTTTCATGAATTTAAGTGGACATTGATATGTGTCCGATCCTCACTGAATTTACTACTTTTCATTCGAAATCTTATGCGTAGTCCAAGTCATCTGCGTTGTTAAATAACTTTTCAATTCGGCCCACGAGAATTTTTGGCTTACGGCTTTGTTTATTACGAGACAATTATTCACGCCAATTAGCTCCATTTGTGAACTCGGAGAAAAGAGTAAGAAGATGTTGTTTGTCTGAAACATGTAATTTATTTGCCCAATACAATTCGGACATTTAGATCATGCACCCAATTGTCATGTATACTTACATGGAGGGCAGGTAGTTGTGGGACCAGGATGTAGGCAGTGTGTTGAGCAAATAAATTACAAGCTTCAGACAAACTACGTCTTCTCAATGTTTTGTCGAAAGACAAATATTTGCAGCAGAATGTTAGTATGTACGCTATTATTTTCAATCGAAGGCATTCCCAGCACTTGTCGTACACACTGCCCAAGTTATCTATATGACTGTTAAGAAAGCGGGGTAATTCAGTTGACGGTACCTGGAAAACGTGTTAAGGAAACGCACTGACAGACAAATACGAAAGAGCGAGGAAGACACTGTGTCTTTAAAATGTGATGATTTTCAAGTAATGGTGAATCGACAGCTAGTGAAAATACCTACTAAAATCAGACTCTCAGCCATTCTCCAATGAAGTGACTTGAGTGAGATTAATCGCCACCAGTTCTACGGAATACAGAGGAGTGTATGATGTGGAAGTGGAATCATGTCAGGTTTTAGTATGACAGCACACATTTCTTGTCATTAGGGACACCAGACAACCGGATAAGGATATCACCTAGTAGATGAATTTGTAGAGGTGTTTCCTCAATCATATTCTCCTGACTCCAAGCCAGAGAAAAGGGAGGGAAGAACTTCTAACAAACATTTTGTGATAAACCTGCTTAAGTTGAAATGCTGTTGATTCCCTACATTCCACTTGGAGCCTATCGGAACAATAGTAACGTAACAATAATGATTATAATTGATTCAATTTATTTCGTATTCCTCGTTGACCGATTATATTAGACCGACATTCTCGGTCTCCGTCTCGTAGTACGAACACCTTGACGATGCTTGAAGGTTACCATGATGACCGCTAGTGATGATCAGCCAAATAACTCTCTCAATCTTATTCCAGTTTTGATGAACTACTGTTTACAAGCGGGAATGATAAAAATAAACAGCTTAATATGCTTCTAACTTCCATTGAATATTTCCTCGAAAGGATAATTAAATATTTGATCTGGCTAACACTTTTATCCGACAACCAGCTCCCTGATTCATCTTATGACAGCCGTGTTTGACTCACCAGCAGTTAGAGGATCAAGACAGTCAACTGGGACCCAATGGCTCATAGTTTGTTTCAATTCGCAATATGTATTTGCATCCTCGGCATCACAGGCCTGATTGTGGATTAGAGTCACTCCAGTCATTGGCTTCAGTTACTCTGACAAAAGTTACATCAACAGAGTTGAGCCACAACAACTTTGCTTCTGAAGTGATGCAAATTATAAAGAACTGATTGACAGAAAAATGCGTCTACCTACATTAACACTTTCAGTCGAATTCATACTTCCTTAATTCTCACAGATGTACACCATCGTAGTTATGGAAAAGACGGTTAAGCGATTCTACTGACTTTCTTCAGAACACAAGAAAGTATATTAACGAATACGGTTAGTGGATTAGGTGGCAAAGGCATAGTTTAGACAGTTAAACTATGGGCACACCCAATCTCATTCGTGGATTTGCATTATCATGTTACTAGAAAAAATCGAAGCATCTTCTGCTTCATCTCAGTTAAAAGAAATTCAAATCTCGTGGCTCATTAAACGATATTTTGGAACCTCTGAAGAGACAACTGATAATCGTTTGTTGGTATAACATATATGGTTACACCTATCAGTTAGAAAGTGTAAATACACAGCCAAACCTTTCTGTACCTAGTAGTAACTATGAGCATTTATAACCGTAGAGTAAGGATGGCTATCTGGAAATTTAGAAGACAAACTGATTGAGCAAAGAAATATTTTCCAGAAGGATTGCTCTTTGTAAATTCGACTGGATTAAGAACAAAACTAGGTGCAGAATAACGTCGATCCACTTCATTTCGCTACGTACAACCTTTAATTTTTAATAAAATAAATCAGTTTATAATTTCGGCATACTTTTGTCTATCAACTAGCATACTGTAAGAGGTCCATAGTGGCATAACACACCACAGTGATAAGGCATCTGAATTATTATAGTGTATAATATATATATATATCCTGTTAGAGAGAAGTTTCTCCAAAGATTGTTTCACAAATTTATCGTTAGTGTAGTAACAAAAATATTAGCATCAGGTGCGTAGTTATATGGGAGAAGATCAAGGTTTGATTTTCGAAAGGTCAAATGAAAATAGAATGGTGTAATGCGGTGAGTAGAACTCAGAAGGTCAGGAAAGATTATCCCTTATGCAAGTCAGATGTACATAAGAGTGACGGGAGGTGGAAAGATGAGTGAATGAAATTAAAAAAGAAGAGTCGCTTCGGATAGGTCACTAGGGCAACTGAAGTCCAACGACAAATTCCTTTTGGACACACAGGTCAGGTGTCAGCCTATTTGTCGTGGTAGCCTCAACAAACCGAAGAAGACTTGATCTATTTTGTCTGTTGATTATTTTGAATGATTCCAACGCGTCTACTCGGTTTCCTGTGTCTATCAAGTGTTTTGTGATTGAGGAGCTTAAACTGTTTGGCCCATTTAACCGTCAGCTTCTCAGTACATGTTCGAAGAATCTGAGTTAGGCCCTTCTTTTTATTCTTCCAACGTAAATGGTCACTCAGATACATGTGAATTAGTATACACAGTTGCAGACAACACATGAGGTGTGCTTGTCGATTATTGACTGCACCAATGAGGAGGATGTTGGGGTCACAGCGACTAGTTCTGCTGCACTTGTAGCGACCGACGTAATACAGTGGACCTATGTTATTCTGCCCAAAGGAATATTTGATTTTAAAAAAGACTTACGTCTATGAATCTACTCTGATGTACGCAGCAATACAGAGATTTGTCAATCCACTAGTGATAAGTTTGCCAGCGTTAATTAGTCACAATCAACATGTCAAGAGAGTGATAATTAACCACGGAAATCAATGTAACAATGGAAGATTAGATATGTTCGTAGAAATTCGATGGATGGATAATATAACATATAATTTCGGAAAATGAGGTGTGTAGTACCCCTATACCAACTATAAACACACGCATTTTAATCTAATTTGCATACTTATATTATATGTTTACACAGACCGATTTTATGTGTACTTCGTAAACATTTGTCAATTTACTGTTGAACGTTACCTTGATACAATTTTGAAATTTGACTACTGCTAGAATACACGATTACACTCTTCACAAGTGCCTTCTGATTTTACGTTGTGGGCGTCGAGTAGCCACAACGTCTATGCACATCGATAAACGTGAAGAAGTGCTAGGAAATACATGTACGCTAATTTAGTCAAATAGAACACGCAACAAATTGGTGAGCCCGACGACAACTTGTTGACCCCGACGACGACGACTTTTTGACCTCGACGCATCGTTACACTTGCTGGATTAATAAAACTCTAACTTTCGCGGATCTATATATTTATTAGACATTTCGAACTCATTCTTGTGTTTGCTCATAGCACAACTTGCAGTAATTTGTGGTAAGCATCTGCATTGCATGTTTTTCTTTTTTGCCATATTCTTATTGTGCACAAATTTTGCTATTTTGCTACTCTTAAACCATTTTTTATGAATTGTAACATGTCTTCCAATACCTCTGATAACTTAGAGCTGGGATCTGTTAGTACTATTTCTCTTACTGTACCAGTTTTTAAGCCCAGAGACCCTCATCTTTGGTTTGCACGACTGGAACATTATTTGGCTAGCAATAAGCTCACGTCACAGACAGCTAAATTCGGCATTTTGAGTACAGTACTACCAGACGAAGTCGCCGAGCAGGTACGGCAATACATCGTTCAACCCAGCACAGAAGCGCCTTACGACAAGTTGAAGGAAGAGGTACTTCGATGCACTTCGCTTTCGGATAGGCAAGCACTCGATCGCCTGTTAAGCAATGTTGAGTTAGGTGATAAAACCCCATCGCAACTCATGAGGCATATGCAAAGCCTAGTTGCCGGAAGAGAAATCGATAAACGTCTCTTTTACCAAATCTGGCTGCGACGACTTCCTGCAAACATCCAGCAGGTTCTTGCTTTCGGAGACGACGACACTGACATAGAAAGGCTCACCGAAATCGCGGATCGCATGTACGAGAGGTCAACACCTCAATCTGTCGCTTCCACTAGCAGAATACCAGACACTCACGATAGAATACAGACTCTAGAACACAAAGTCGACACCTTACTGAGTCAGTTAGCAAAACTGACCACACGCACACAACCAAGCCGTTCTAGAAGCTCGTCTCGTCGACGTCTTTCTCGATCCCCTAGCACGTCACGACATCGCGATAATATTTGCTGGTATCACCGTAGTTATGGAAGCAATGCACGACGGTGCCGTTCACCTTGCAACTTTCAGACTAAACCAAAAGATATATCGTCATGTGTGAAAACTACTGTCGGCAATCTACGATCTAACAGTCGTTTGTTTTATGTAACAGATAAAAATACCGGTACTACATTCTTAGTCGACACAGGAGCAGAGTTGAGTGTTCTCCCTCCGTCTACCCAGGAACGTCAGCATCCTGACCCAGCAGTTACGCTCCAAGCCGTTAATAAGTCCAGTATTGTTACATATGGAAGTAAACGAATGACTTTGGATTTTGGTTTGAAGAATACCTACACTTGGTCGTTCATCACTGCAGACGTCCCATCCCCAATCCTCGGTATCGATTTTCTACAGCAACACAAACTGCTAGTCGATCCGATAAGCCCCAAGCTAATAGACTCGCTCAATAAAACGTACATTGCTGGTACGATTAGCCGTGCATCATCACTGAACTTGATGGTCACACGCACACCAGCATCTCCATATACCAATTTGGTAAATCAGTTTCCTGACCTTTTACAACCTTCTTTTCGAGGAACAGAACCAAAGCATCACGTGGTTCATCATATTAAAACTACTGGACCACCAGTTTTTGCACGTCCCCAACGCCTTGACCCACATCGACTTAAAATCGCCAAAACAGAGTTCGATAAAATGCTAGAGCTTGGTATTATTCGACCGTCCAACAGCTCTTGGTCTTCACCGCTTCACATGGTACCCAAAAAGTCTTCTGGTGAGATACGGCCGTGTGGTGATTATCGAGCTTTAAACAAGCAAACGGTACCTGATCGATACCCAATACCACATATCCACGATTTCGCTAGCAACTTACCAGATGTTAAAGTTTTCTCTAAAATCGATCTTGTCCGAGTGTATCATCATATCCCCATCCACCCGGATAACGTTCCGAAAACCGCCATTACCACACCATTTGGCTTATACGAATTCGTACGCATGCCCTTCGGACTAATGAACACCGCTCAGACATTTCAACGCCTAATCGACCAAGTACTCCGTGGTCTCCCTTTCGTCTACGCATACATCGACGACTTACTAATTGCAAGTGCAGACGAAGCCGAGCATTTGAAACATGTGAAGACTGTGTTTGAAAGACTTAACCAATACGGCATGACTATCAACTTAGACAAATGCGAATTTGGTAAGACCTCACTGAAATTCCTCGGTCATTTAATCGATAGCCAAGGAATCAGACCAGTCCCTGATGACGTACAAGCTATCAAAGATTATCCATTACCAGATTCTTTTAAGAAATTACGGCGATTTTTGGGTCTCGTTAATTTTTACCGGCGTTTTATTCCGAACTGTGCTAAAGCTTTACAACCATTAACCGACTGCTTACGTGGACATAGTCGTTCATTCCATTTGCCCGCAGAAGCTGTTAAAGCTTTCGAAACTGTTAAACAATTGTTAAATGACAAGACACTCTTAGTCAGACGCCAAAATGACGCCCCCTGTCTCTCATGACAGACGCTTCAGACGTTGCCATCGGGGCAGTTTTACAACAGCAGGTACACGGCGAATGGCAACCCCTAGCATTCTTTTCGAAACGACTGAATCCTACTCAATGTCGCTATAGCACTTTTGGTAGAGAGTTATTAGCTGTTTATTTAGCAATCAAGCACTTTCGACGTATGTTGGAAGGTACAGCTTTTACTGTCTTTACAGACCATAAAGCTCTAACGAAAGCCTTATCAGCAAAACAGGATAACTACTCTCCGCGTGAACTACGACATCTCGAGTTTATATCTCAGTTCACCTCCGATCTGCGACATGTGAAGGGTAAAAACAATGAAGTGGCAGACGCTTTATCACGTGTGCACATTGACAACATTGTATGCCCAGACATCGACTACGAACGTCTCTCAAACTTACAACGAGATGATGCCGCACTAAAAAAGATCATGTCTTCTAAAACAACATCTTTAAAACTAGACGCAATTCCTTTTGGCACGACAAAAATAATCTGCGACACCTCTACGGGTAAATATCGACCCTTCGTTCCAGCATCTATGAGACATACAATATTCGAGAAGTTACATAACTTGTCTCATCCCGGTGTCAGCGCTACTATCAAACTACTAAAAGAAAGATTTATTTGGCCGAACATTAACAGCGATGTTAAGAAGTGGACACGAAATTGCTTGTCCTGTCAAAGAGTCAAAATCAACCGTCATACCAATGCACCACTTGGTCGCTTTCCTAACCCTGACTCTAGATTTGACCATATACATGTAGACATAGTTGGTCCACTATCTCCTTCCAATGGTTTCAACTACATTCTAACTTGCATCGATAGATTCACTCGCTGGCCTGTAGCAGTTCCAATAGCCGACGTCTCCGCTGAGACGGTAGCTAAAGCTTTGGTCGAAAACTGGATAGCTAACTTTGGTGTCCCATCCATTATCACTACAGACAGAGGTGCTCAGTTTGAAAGCCGACTTTTTCACCAGGTAACTGAATTACTGGGCATTAAACGAATACGAACAACCGCCTACCATCCTAGTTCCAACGGTATGGTTGAACGACTTCATCGACAACTCAAAGCTGCGCTCGCTGCTTCTTTGACTCAAAACGACTGGTCAACCAAACTCCCACTGGTACTGCTTGGTATACGAGCTGCTCTAAAGAAAGATATTGGCTGCTGTGTTTCCGAACTAGTCTATGGAACAACATTACGATTACCAGGAGAATTTTTCACCCCAGGTAACCAAGTTCCACAAGATATGACTGGTTATGTGCACCAGCTAAAACAACACATGAACGAACTTAAGATATCACTTCCACGCCAGCAGGAACGAACGTCATACATCCCACCACAACTGACAGATTGCACTCACGTCTTCGTCAGGAGAGAGGGTGTACAACGACCACTTCAACCCGCTTACGATGGCCAATTCAAAGTTCTAAATAGAAATGATAAAGTTATCACGATAGAACGACTGAATAAAGCAGAAGCCATCAGTGTCGACAGAGTCAAACCAGCGTTCATCGACGATTTCGAAGACAACGATAAAGCTCAGCTGAACGACGTGCCAACACCTACATCCACGCAAGCTTCAACGTCGCCAGAAAAACCTACGGAAACTACACGCTCTGGTAGGAGAGTCCATTGGCCTAAACGTTAGTCAAATCATCAATATATAACTTACTACGAATTTTCATTTTTATTATCTTTATTCGTAATTGTCATTTGACAGCTCATTTAACTGATTAATATTTTCATACGTCAATCACGTTGCTACTATTTTAACATAGATATTTCCTGTATTATTACATTTATTCATATAGCGCTTAATATTCACGTATCCTTTCCGTCTACAGATTACAGATTCCCCGGCCGATTTTATCATTCCTCATATATTCTACCATGATTATCAATCCTATTTTTTCTTTTATTATCGCATTTAATATCGACCTTATTAACCGCATTAAACTGCTCATTTTTCAGCTTAATAAATCGCTTTCTATGTACTATCTCTGCTGCATATTACGCTGATGCATGTTTTTGTCGAACACTTAAATGTATTTTTTTATATTTCAGTGTTCTGGTGGGGGAATTATGTAGTACCCCTATACCAACTATAAACACACGCATTTTAATCTAATTTGCATACTTATATTATATGTTTACACAGACCGATTTTATGTGTACTTCGTAAACATTTGTCAATTTACTGTTGAACGTTACCTTGATACAATTTTGAAATTTGACTACTGCTAGAATACACGATTACACTCTTCACAAGTGCCTTCTGATTTTACGTTGTGGGCGTCGAGTAGCCACAACGTCTATGCACATCGATAAACGTGAAGAAGTGCTAGGAAATACATGTACGCTAATTTAGTCAAATAGAACACGCAACAGGTGTATATGAGTGGTCAAATAGGATGCACAATAAACCATTTCTCGAACTTTCTAGTAACAAGGAATATTATTTTATTCTTTACATCCTAAGTGGAAAATAGGGCTACAAGCTTGAGCTTCGAAGCCGCGGTACCAGAGGTGCTTATTTAAACAGGGTGAGGATGCAAGCCTCACGCCCAACCTTCCCTCTTTGTTGGCCTTACTAGCAAATTAGTGAGGTCTAGGAGTGCGTCAGTCAACGAACAAACCCTGGGCCACGTCCGTGGTTGGTGAGCGTTCTAACAATCGACTAGCAATGCACGGAAATAAGGATACACTACTTAATTCCAATGCTTCTCTGTGTGTCCACGAGGTCGACTGTTCTTCTTCTGCATTTTGCATTCACCATACAATTTAGTGTGTTCACAGTGGGAATTCTGAACATCCATATGTATCCATGAACATGTAAGAGATAAATTATAGTCTACTCACATCCTAGTTTTTACTACAATCTCTAGAGAATAACCATGCCGAGTTGAGATTGAAATAATAGTGAGGTGAAGAGTGTGGATGATGAAGACAAAATGAACCAAGACAAAAATAAACCACAACTATAATTAACTTGGCAAATACTGAGTTAAAATTACTGAAATTCAGATACCTGTGGACAAGATTAAGAATAAGACTATAGAACATACAGCTGATGCAGTACCGCGAACGAAGTCGTCTTTCGATGATGACAGATGGCTCAATCAAATGTCTAAGACTAATAATCCTAGTCGAATGTGCTACTATTAAATTCTACAAAGCATGATACCCTATTGGGACAATAATTGACTTAAGGATTATCCTGATTCCTAACTGCAGGCAGTTAGCAATGAACTGGACATTGATCTTGAGCTCAGAAACAGGACTTAGCTGTCGATTAATGAAATAATTTTAGGAGTTCAGTTATTTCTAACCTCCGCTGTATTCAAATTCAAAATAAAATGCAGAAAAATAATTATGTGGTTGTCAATGGGATCATCAATATCCTAAAATGGAGACGATGTATTTATGGATAGTTTGGAGCATAAAGCACTTAGAAACTTTAATCCTGCTAATACGCTATGGTGGAGATATGTGGATGACACATTCATTGTATTGAATGCTGAACTTATAGGCCGGTTTTCCAAACATATAAAATCAGTTGTAGACGGAATCCAATTCACCTGAAAATTGGAAAAGCAAAAATGCTATTTGGAGATCCTGGACAGTAAAGGAAAAACCTAAAACCAGATTGTGCGTCACATATTACTGGCATAGTAAAGTAAATAATGTTGTGGTGGTGCGTTACAGAAAATGTGTGCAAACGGAATGGTATTCTAACATGTTCGCACAGTTCGATTTGGCATCAGCAATGGAATTCAGTATATCTATTGGAAAATTCTATTCGGTGTTGGAGTCGGAATGTTAACCCCACAGATCAGTGTAAATGAGGTCAATTACATTGGCCAACCTAGTAGACCAGCGACATTTACAATATTGCAACATGAAAGTCCAGCCACAACTAGAATGACTGACCCTGAGAAGTCATGTAGCTCAGAAAACCAGTAGTGTTTTGCATTCTAATGGTTTGCATGTATTCACAGAATAGATTGGATGGGACATGGTGACTATATTGAGAAGTAATACAGTTAGATGAAGAGAGAGATAGAGAGAGGTTAATCACTGAATCTGTGTTTGTTGAGACAACACCGAAGACATGGAATCGAAATGACGCATCGACTATACAGGAGATATGGAAAGTTGTGACAAATGACAGGAGGAAGAGGGAGAGACAGAAATATGTAAATGAAAGACGAATTTTGAAGGTGTGTGACTAAATTGATACGATTACAAGCAATAAACTATGCTTGGAATGTCATCGAGTTAATAATGCTGTATCACTTTGTTGTACATCAGTAGATTCGGTTCATTGTGTCTAAATTCACATTTCATTAGAATGTGTATTGCTTCGCCACGCAACTCGTGAAAGGTGATTTTTTTCAGTGATTACTTTACAGGAAGACTTCACCGAATGGGCAATACTTACATTTTGATAGGTTTTGTCCAGATATCTACAAGTGGGCATTAGTCGTAATTGTTTTAATTAGTCAAGAGAACATGCTCTACAAAGAAATTAGAGGGAGGATCTCTGACTGTTGAAGAGATGTCTAAAAACCACGATCACTTTCAGAAGTTCGTTAACAGGTACAGAAGATGTGATTCAAGGTTCAAATGACAAACAAATGACAAATATTCATTCAACTTGATTTTGAAAGTGATAATACTGCAGGAATAGCCGACAGAAGATTGAATATCTCACTAACCTGAACATACCGTGTAGCCAAGTCGGTCCCAGTTTACAGGGCAAAGTAAAGACAGAAAGCAGGACACATCTTGTATTCTACAGACACGAACCAGGAAGCCTATATCTAAAAAGGAAGAAACGCTTCCAATGAATTCATTGTCGGACATCTCTTCGTTACGGGTCATCGGGTGGATATCATGAAATCTTTTAGAATTTTCACTAGATAAAATATTTCAATTCAAGCCATCGCTGTAAAACACCTGATAACAGACTTGCGTGTTCACACAAAAGAGGTTTTCAGTGGTTCCTTCCCATGGTAACCGGAAACCTTTGCTTTCTCTTCCATTCAACTACGTAATCTTCAGTTTCAACCTCTCACCTCTTTGGTATAGTATAACCTTGCTTGTCTCTTGTTTCTATGATTTGACTTGAACTCACTATACTGTTGATCAATTTATTAGTTACTCATTTCTAGCCTTTGATTATCGAATTTGGAGTCGCCAGTCAACTGAAACTACGTTACACTTGCAACTATGTTAAAATTATTCTGTACGTAAACTTGTTAATTTCATCGGACTGTGAGCAGCTAATGAGGAGCCAACGAAGTAAATGTTGGTACCATCTTATTCTGCACACATTTTTGTTAATGCTTTACTCAAAATGTTTAACTCTTCAGAGAGCAACAGCTTGTTAGGTCTTTTGAAATCAGGTGATTTGAAACAGAAACGTTTTGAGCTCATTAAACATCAAAACATGAGTGTAAGTCATGCGTTAAGAAAGGCGTATTTTCATCCTCCTATCTGTGTTGGAAACTTTAGCCAATCTGTTATTGGAGTGATCATGTGATGACGTCAGTTAGAGAACCACTGGAAATCCTGAAAATACTGGTCAGCTGTTTCCTCTTATTTTGAGACATTTCAGCAGTAGACACTCATCAGACTGATGCTTTCGCCAGTAATAATAATTTTCTAATGAAACAGCTTTATTGTGAACAGTGTTTACACGATGTATGGAATTTTCATCGGAGTTTATTACGTTATATTTTCTCTTCGTCCAGGTCCTTCAAATAGAATAATAACTGACAACAGATCGTGTGACATAGTTCCATTTGACCTGAAGTGCGAACCAATCTCTCATGATGTGTCTTCTTTGTCTCCTTCGAGGAATGCACGGCATTTGGTTGAATGGCAATCATACAAAGTTGTGGAGAGTGGGCATAAGTGTATTCGAGGTCATATTTTACTAAATTTAAACAAACTGAATAAGCGGGATTATTTGAAATAGATTGATGGAGGTATTGAGGAGAACAAACTTTCAGTAGGTCACTTGGTGTGCGAATTTGTCAGGTGTTGGGATTCATGGAGCATTGGTTCTGGCCTCAGTGGCTGAATGGTCAGTGAGCCCGTCTCGTATCTGGAATGTCCTACATTTGAACCCCGGTCGATGGAAATGTATTGAAGAGGAGTTTCAAACTAGGACGTAACTGCTGTCCAGGAATCCCGCGTTTTCCAGTGGTTATCTAACTGATATCAGCTCATGATGAAATCCTCAAGCTAATCGATAAAGAACAAATGACGCGGAAAAACGCATGAAATACCAGGCCAAATAAAAATCAAGGCGATCAGGAGAGATATTTATATGCCTCGTGGAGAATTCCACTATACATGTTACATTAGGCTACGAAGCTTCTGTATTAAAAACATTTACTTGAAAAGGCACACAGGGCTACAGCATTATCAAATGGATGACATTAAAAGCATAGTTTATTGCTCATTATCATATCAGTTTAGTCACAGAAGTTCATAATTCGTCTTACATTTGCATATTTCTGTCTCTCCCCCTTCCTCTTGTCACTTGTCACAACTTTCCATATCTCGAGTATAGCCACTGCGTCATTTCGATTGCATGTCTGCAGTGTTGAGTCTATAAAATCAGATTGAGTGATTAACTTCTCTCTATCTCTCTCTTCATCTAACTGTATTACTTCTCAATATAGTCACCATGTCCCATCCAATCTATTCTGTGAATACATGCAAACCATTAGAATGCAAAACACTACTGGTTTTCTGAGCTACATGACTTCTCAGGGTCAGTCATTCTAGTTGTGGCTGGACTTTCATGTTGCAATAATCTAAATGTCGCTGGTCTACTAGTTTGACCAATGTAATTGACCTCATTTACAGTGATTACATGGTATCTGGTAAATTATATTACACTTACTCATTGTATTAATCATGGCTTTGAAGATACCCGTTTAACTTGACGTAAGTCTACTATTCCGCCCCATAACGCTTCACTGTTTTCATATGAGTTCCTGTGATAAGTGAATGTGTGATCAGACTGTTGAAAATATTTTTTCAAAAATGGTTTTATGTGTCATATCTGAAATCTGCCATGACATGTGTTGTATCCTGAGGGATTCAACAAAGAAATATTAATTCGGTATTCACTAATGACTAAGTTTGAAATGGATTTGCTGATGTTGCGGGGGGAGGAGTGTCAAGATAGAATTGAGCATGCATTGTTAAGCTGATCAAGATCTTTTGATGGCATGATGTCTCCAGATTCTGTTTCACTGGTTAAATGAAAACTTGCGTGTCGTGTATCTTGGAGACCAAAGGTTTCAAATTTCTCTGGTTTGAAAGCACTCACGTTCGAGTTCCACTAGACAGCTTGACTGGCTCGATGGTGTTCACAGAGTGTGTCGGATGTTTTGGTGACTACGGAATTATGCAGATTAAAGTATATCCCCTGAGGAAGATTTTATCGATAGCAGAATCATCCGTTTGCATATCTTCTTTCAATTTTCATGAATAATCTTCATTGATATGATGAAGATGTATCCATTGATTTTTTAAAATTTTCGAATTCTCCACCATCTGATTTCTGTCAGCTGTAGTATGAGGATCCTGTTGGCGTCTCAACTCCTGTTACGAACTATCCAATGATGCCGTAGAGTTTCAAATGACACCTATTTTGTGAGAATATCATCACTGGTACACCCAGCAACTGAGTGAGTACCACTTGAGATGAAGCGTACATCTTTCACCCCACTGGCAGTCACTATCAATAAAATAAAATATCCTTATGGTTGATTATATTGAATTTCAGAAATGTCTCTCTGTATTTCTCACGGTAAAATGTAGTCTGATAAAAGTTTTCGAAACGACTAAGCTTTTTTAGATTGTACAAGGCCACAGGGGTCCATAGTTCAACTCTTCAGTAGATTTCAGATATAAGTCAATCTTACTGACTGACGTTTATCTTCACACCTTAGACGACACGCCTTCCCTTGCAATTGGAAGTTAATCATTTCATCTATTTGTGTCTAGCTGTTAGACGAGGAAATCGGTGATGAGAACAAATTTTTGTGATATTTTCTAATCGTAGTAAGTAGGAAATTCCATTCACTTTGACTTCCTATTATCCCTCAAGTATATATATATATATGTATATATATGCATCGACAAGTATCAATCTGTTCAAAAGAACTGAATACTCAAACAATCCATCAGTGAATTTCATTTCTACATGCAAAATGGCTGTAGTCAATTGGGATTAATGAAACCCATAAAGAGAGTAAAACTTAAATTTTGAATATGCATCTTTGCAGAACTTCACCGTCAACTGAAAAATGCTTTTAACAGAATGCTGCAGTTTCCTCTAAATGTCAAATAAAAAGCCAAGGTTTCCATCAGTGATAACTTGATTTGTTTAGCGGTGTACTGGAAAGAAATACAACTGAATTATTCTTGAGGATTTCCCAGGAGAGGCGAGACAATTATTGCCTAACACTTAGTCATCGGTGATTAATCGAAACTGTTATATGATCCACGAAATGTTTGTGTGAATACTCATACTTCTAATCGAAACGGATAAATAGTTGGTTGCCTAAGAGATATTTTTGACTGTAATAACCAATGTCAGGCTCTCATATAAGGTAATATGGGATATGTAGGCTTAATTTTCTCTCAAGCTACTAACAAACTTCGAAATACTGTTGGTTGTTCACTGTCTCAATTTATCAATGACATTAGTGCTTCTCAACGTCCTTTTAAACATACATGTACGCAAGTGCTGTCAACCTGTTTTGACTGTTGTTTCGAGACAGTGAAAGCTCTCTTATCAACGTCCAGTCTTTTCTTCTGTCTCTGCGTTCGAGTGGCGTTATTTTTGCGGCTGTTGACGTGCGATTAGGACAGATTAGCCAGCGCATTAAGTTGGTATTCGCTCAAAGAATACTGCGTCGTAGTTCCGGTCATAACAATATAATAACTGAATTGATTTGCAGGTTTGATACTAAAATCGAATAGGCAGCTTGATTAAAGACCAGATATTGATTACTCAGTCAGTTCGGCTGACGCTTAGTCCACTAAAATGAAGAAAGAGAACAGACGGATTCGAAATGGCGAGAAATAAATCATTTTTTACTTTGCGAAAATACATGAAGCATAAATATTATCAAACTCGGCAAGTTACCTTGAGAAATTACTAATTAAACTGGCTGCATAAGATCGACTCTGTAATCTGTCCAGTTGCATTGTATGACTGGTTTGTTTTAGCAGATTCTAAGTGCTTACCACCACCGGCGTGATTCGATTTCTTATGATAATTAGGTCTCATGAAGTTTAAATATGCGTATTTATAATATTACTACTCCCTTGACTCCTAGTAGAAGATGGGACTTCAACTGAACATCTCGATTTCTTTAAATACTACAACTGGATTCCACACAGTATTTCGGTACAACTATTGAATTTGGTGCATGTGATATTGGTAGCTTAAATTTATCAGACCGCCGTTGATGTCTGTTGTGGGTCGGGCGAGGATCAAACTTGAAATAATGTGCATGGTCGTTGAGCGTCCTATCCGCAGTGTCATCTGTTCCTTTCAGCCCTCTCCATCTGATTCCACCACTGCCTTTCCGTTGTCATCTCCTCATCACACAATCTCCTCCATGTCACTCTCGGACAGTTAACTCTAATTTTCCCATTTAGGCTCTACTCTAGTGATGGGCAGCTTTTCTTGACAATGTCATCAACTATGCTGTATGAATTAGTGCATGCATGATATGGTGATGGGAAAGACACAGAAGTATGTGAGGCTAGAGGTCAAAATACATCGAAAAACAAATACAGATGAAAGTAAACAAATAAAATAAATGAATATATATTATCGAAGAATTTCATCGTGAACTGATATCAGTTAGAGAACCACTGAAAAGCCTGCAAGGAGTTCTATAGACAACTGTTTCGTCCTAGTGCTTAGGAGTCTTCAGCAGTACGCACCCGTAACTGGGTTTCGAACCCAGTACCTTCTGGTTACAAGGCGACTTCGTAGACCATTGAATCATTTTTCAATGGTCCTCCAACTTATGTTAGCTCTTGATGAAATTCTTCAAACAATCAAACACGACCATGCACAAAACCAATACTTGAAAATTAATCTGATGCTCACTAGCTGGTGGCCATTTTCAAGTATGTAGTTACCTAAGGTCCTAGTGGGAAACAGTGACCAGTAGGGTACAGCAGGTTGAAGGTGAGGCAGTAACTCATCGAAGAAGACATTGTGAAGTGGTCAGGCTACGTCATGTATTTGCAGAATTTAAAATTGACCGACTGGCCATGGGATCGGGTGCTAGTGGCCTAACCATCGACGAACGCGCCTTGTAACCAGAAGGTCCTGAGTTCAAACCACGGATCTGGGTGTGTACTGCTGAAGATTCCTAAGCCCTAACCCGAAACAGCTGTCCAGTACTTGCAGGTTTTCCAATGGTTCTCTCACTGAAAGGAGAATCCATCATGTGTAGCTGAAATAGATGCTCTATCGAAGGCAGCGGTTGACAGTAATGCCATGTCACAATTAAACAGAAGTTAGGATTCAGTGCTTATTAATTTCCAGACAAAGTAACTAAATATTTGGTGGACTTGGTTATTCAACCTTGATGTCACAGGTTCCCTACCTTGTGAACAGTCCCAAACGAGGACGTAACAGCTATTCACTACTACCTGGTTTTCAACCATCTCTTCAACTGACATTGACTCGTTACCAGATCTACACAGACACCTCTACGAAAATCCAAAATGTAAAACAATGATAATCAGATAGAAATTAACACAGCCTGAACTTTAAACAAAAAGCGAGTTGATCGGGGAGGAGTGGGTGAGCTTAAGACTAAATGTTCATATACCACTGTATTCACGTATACTTGTAACGAAAGAAGGCAAGAGTCAGGCAACAGATCATTTATTAAGGAAATCAACGCATATTTATATTTGTTTTCATGTACATTACTATGGATATGTAAACAAACAAACACAGTCTTCCGATTGGTTGTTTCTCACGACAAATCTTGGGAACGTAAATATTGACGTAAATTACTGTCTACCGATTTGGCTAGTAGACAGCTCTCACCACATACTTAGTTCTCTGGAGCTATCTATTTTTAAACCTGGTAGTCTTATGGTTCCATATTTTTTCCTGATACATAAAAATTGCATAGGCGTTTCTTTTTCCATTCAATATTGTAGGTTATTACTGTATACAGATTTTGTCGTTACACATGTATCCTTATATAACCTGAAATTTAAAACAGGGCGGTGACAGTGTGTTTGTTCGATTTTCTCCACATACTAGAAATAATGACCAGTTTTGAGCAGGTTTACTACGAATACTTCTCAGTCTGTAAGCTATAATTACAATGAATTAAAGAATGGTGATTAGTCTACAATAAAAGAACAACTATCTTTTTCAATGTTTTTTTGACAAAAATAGACATCAAATATCTGTTAAATAAAAATTCATTCATGATGCTTGAGTATCAGTCTAAGCTTATACAAGTGACAATTCACTCCACTGGTCTAAACTAAGTACACATATGGACACCACTTTTGATCACCTACTTAGTTTGACAATTGGAAGTATTGCAGTGTTAGCAATACTCACTAATTGTTTAATCAGTTTCTTATGGATTATTTACTTATTTAGCGGTACTATTAAAAGACATGAACCAAATTCAGGAAATGAGAATGAAAAAATTGTACATGAATCTCAATCACAATGGCCAAATTGTAGTCTACGACGTTCAACGGAAGTCTATACATTCTTCATTGTATTAGCTGGTTTCATCATTCATCTTACAGATGGTATAAGATATTGCATTATCGGATATACTGGCATTGATATACGTGTAGTCTATGGCGAATGGTTTTGTAGAATACATATTTTCCTCAAAATTCTATCCGTGGATATTTCAGCCTGGTTTTCTGCACTAACGAGTGTAGAAAATTTGCTTGTTACCCATCAAACTGAAGCTAGTCACTCATCATTTCTCAACTCGAATATAGTAATTATTCCTCAAGCCTTATGCGTCTTTATGCTATCTTCAATAACAAGTAGTAAGTCTTTGGGCAAAGTTAAACTTTCGACACCAATAACAACCAATCAGCAAACGACCTTGAACGGACCAATCACATTAAAGATGCGTTTATGATAAGTGGAAGCGTATATTTGTACAAAAATGCGTAGAAAAAAGAATAAAACCGTTACATGGAGTATCTTTGTCGAACATGGGACAAAAACACCTCCCAATTCAACATGGGACTCTCAAAAGAAAAATCGCATTACATTCTGTACATATATTCGTCCAAATGACTAAAAATGACATCCTTTTGCGATCCATTTATAGCCCGGATCCTATTTTTCAATCTCCCCCAAGAACCTTCAATTGAATTCGTATGAGTCCCAGTAACAGGATCCACGGAATCACTGGAGTGGTTCACACTGTGATGAATGTATCCCAGGGTTGACAATGAATCATAGCCTTTCCCCTGCTCTCCATCTCGGCAGCAGCGGCTCTCACGAGCTGTTTCAGTACCCAGTAATTGAAAATGTACAAAATCTGGGTTAGGGAGAGATGCGACCTAGCAAAAAAGTTCCTACGAAATATTACCCTCCGATACTGACTCGCTTCCAGCATATTCCACAACGATGTAAAAAACCATCAGTTGACCTAGTATAGCTTTTTAGAGTCATTATATCACCACACGAACAACTTCTCTCCTTTAGAAGCAAGCCTAAGTTCAGGCAATACTGAAAGACACTATCCTCCTCAAATTGCAAACGTAACCTTGTAATGGCACGCATTGAAATGAATCAAGCGCTATACAACATTGAACCACGTTCGTGAATCTCATTGGATAATTCGACGTCATCGCTGATTGGTAGTTATTGGTGTCTAAAGTTTAACTTGGCCAGTCTTTGGTGGCTCGGAGTGAAAATTGTAAAGATTTTTACTTAAGTATGCAATTTTGGTATGGTAGAATTATGATTGGACCAGTTGTGCCAACATTAATCTCAATAATCTCTTCTGTTCTCACTATCAAAAGTTGCTATAAAATAGTAGATCAATTTGTGAATTAGGTGAACGTTTGTCTAGCCTATCTGTTGAATCGGTGAATAGAACATTTGCTGCTAAAATGACACTATTGATAACGTGTATATTTCCTATGTGTCAAGTACCATTTTTTGTATTTGTTATAATAAACAGAAATTATTGTTGTCTTTCAGCATTTCAAAAGGCCTTAGTTACTGGAGATTACAGTTTTATCACTTTACAGTTACTCTTCTGTGTCCTGCATACACTGAAAACTTATCTACTGATTATATCTTCACAGAATATTAATCATGATATTAAGCTTATTCTTTCAGTGATATTGACAAGGATACAAAGATCTCTTTTTCGAAGAAACTAATTAAATTGTGCACCAAAATTTCAGAATTCAATAACTATTGAACATAAATATGTCATTCAGTGGAAAGGTTATGCTTTAACTACAGATAATAAAAAAATCTTATCTTTATCTTGTCTTCATATTATCAAAGTATTATTTGTTGTATTTGATACATTTCCATCTTCATTTTTGTCTGATAGATATGTGAAGCTTTCATGCATCAATAAATTGACAAGTAGTGAACGCTTCATCTGATGCCTATTCGACACAATTCATGAGACTATAAAACATTTTAATCAACTGCTAATTGACATCTAAATGTTCTGTTTCATTTGATAATTATGATAAGTTCCCTGCGTCGTAGTTCCGGTCATAACAATATAATAACTGAATTGATTTGCAGGTTTGATACTAAAATCGAATAGGCAGCTTGATTAAAGACCAGATATTGATTACTCAGTCAGTTCGGCTGACGCTTAGTCCACTAAAATGAAGAAAGAGAACAGACGGATTCGAAATGGCGAGAAATAAATCATTTTTTACTTTGCGAAAATACATGAAGCATAAATATTATCAAACTCGGCAAGTTACCTTGAGAAATTACTAATTAAACTGGCTGCATAAGATCGACTCTGTAATCTGTCCAGTTGCATTGTATGACTGGTTTGTTTTAGCAGATTCTAAGTGCTTACCACCACCGGCGTGATTCGATTTCTTATGATAATTAGGTCTCATGAAGTTTAAATATGCGTATTTATAATATTACTACTCCCTTGACTCCTAGTAGAAGATGGGACTTCAACTGAACATCTCGATTTCTTTAAATACTACAACTGGATTCCACACAGTATTTCGGTACAACTATTGAATTTGGTGCATGTGATATTGGTAGCTTAAATTTATCAGACCGCCGTTGATGTCTGTTGTGGGTCGGGCGAGGA
The DNA here is from genome assembly GCA_944472155.2 of Trichobilharzia szidati. Classification (NCBI taxonomy): domain Eukaryota; kingdom Metazoa; phylum Platyhelminthes; class Trematoda; order Strigeidida; family Schistosomatidae; genus Trichobilharzia; species Trichobilharzia szidati. The sequence goes on from OX235271.1 coordinate 42,139,225, forward strand.
TCAAACTTGAAATAATGTGCATGGTCGTTGAGCGTCCTATCCGCAGTGTCATCTGTTCCTTTCAGCCCTCTCCATCTGATTCCACCACTGCCTTTCCGTTGTCATCTCCTCATCACACAATCTCCTCCATGTCACTCTCGGACAGTTAACTCCAATTTTCCCATTTATGCTCTGACCTAGTTATGGCCTGCTTTTCTTCACGATGTCACCAACTAAACAATATTAAGTAGTGAACGTATGATATGGTGATGGGAAAGACACAGATATATATATATATAGTATATATGGGATAAGGCAAGCAAATAAATAAACACACTCACCTGGGTTCGAAACCAGTACCTTCTGGTTACAAGGCGAGCTCGTACTGATGAAGAGCCCTAATCTAGGACGAAACAGCTGTCCAGTACTCCCAGCCTTTCCAATGGTTCTCTAACCAATATTAGCACATGATGAAATCCTGTAACCAATCAAATCCCTACAAACCAAAATTTTAATATAGATATGTTGCTCACTAGCGACTTGTCCTATTCAGGTAGGTAGTAACCTGGAGCTCTAGTGAGAAGTCGTGACCAGTAGGGTGCAGCAGGTCGAGTATGGGGACAAATACTCACCGAAGACATTGGCTAGTGGTTTATCACGTTAGGAGTAACTTGTTTCTATCATCATGTTGCTACTCATTCCATATCGTTATAAAGGTGAGATTGTATGTGCCCTATCTTTCGGAACACATTCATATTGAGTGGTTCCGTGTCTCGTATGTTCAGAGCAGAATTCAGTATGTTCAAGCATTTCGTGAAAATTGGAATAAGATTGAGAGAGTTTATTGGCTGATCATCACTAGCAGTCATCATGTTAAACCGCAAGCATCGTCGAGGTGTCCGTACTACGAGACGGAGACCGAGAATGTCGGTCTAATATAATCGGTCAACGAGGAATACGAAATAAATTGAATCAATTATAATCATTATTGTTACGTTACTATTGTTCCGATAGGCTCCGAGTGGAATGTAGGGCATCAACAGCATTTCAACTTAGGCAGGTTTATCACAAAATGTTTGTTAGAAGTTCTTCCCTCCCTTTTCTCTGGCTTGGAGTCAGGAGAATATGATTGAGGAAACACCTCTACAAATTCATCTACTAGATGATATCCTTATCCGGTTGTCTAGTGTTCCTAATGACAAGAAATGTGTGCTGTCATACTAAAACCTGACATGATCCCACTTCCACATCATACACTCCTCTGTATTCCGTAGAACTGGTGGCGATTAATCTCACTCAAGTCACTTCATTGGAGAATGGCTGAGAGTCTGATTTTAGTAGGTATTTTCACTAGCTGTCGATTCACCACTACTTGAAAATCATCACATTTTAAAGACACAGTGTCTTCCTCGCTCTTTCGTATTTGTCTGTCAGTGCGTTTCCTTAACACGTTTTCCAGGTACCGTCAACTGAATTACCCCGCTTTCTTAACAGTCATATAGATAACTTGGGCAGTGTGTACGACAAGTGCTGGGAATGCCTTCGACTGAAAATAATAGCGTACATACTAACATTCTGCTGCAAATATTTGTCTTTCGACAAAACGTTGAGGAGACGTAATTTGTCTGAAGCTTGTAATTTATTTGCTCAACACACTGCCTACATCCTGGTCCCACAACTACCTGCCCTCCATGTAAGTATACATGACAATTGGGTGCATGATCTAAATGTTCGAATTGTGTTGACCAAATAAATTACATGTTTCATACCAACTACATCTTCTAGTCTTCTCTCGGAGTTTATGAATGGGGCTGTTTGGCGTGAATAATTGTCTCATAAGAAACAAGGTGTTAAGCCAAAGATTCCTCTTGGTCGAATCTAAAAATTATTTGATAAAACAGACGACTTGGATGACGAATAGGATTTCGAATAAAAAGACGTCAATTCAGTGAGGATCCGAGACAAATTATTATCCACCTGAATTCATGAAAATGGTGACTGGTTCCTGTCTGTGTGTGAGACAGGGAGATATGAAATATCCGGAAATTATTTCAAGTGAGAGAACAGGAAATATTCTCATGAAGTAAACGAGAATTGAAAGCAAGCAAGGAATGATAGGAACAACTTACCACTCAGGAAAGTGTTCTAAATGAAATAATGTACTAAGTGACATATGAGTGTAAGTGTGAACGCAAATGGTCATTTCTATGGTACAGTAGTAGCTATTGTTATTATTACTATCGCTTCTTCTGCATTACACAAACGTGAACATTAGAGGAATGGTATGGAGTAGAATTTCTCACACTTTTTCTTAGCTTGAAAGTTAAGAAACTAACAGATGGATGTAAACTCAGGCTGGATTCGACTAGCTGAAGCACTGCTTATTGTGAACTGAAGCTTTGCGTTACACTTCCAGCTATACAAATTAGGAAACGAAGCTGTCGCATCTCCAGACCAATAAAGATTAGGCAGTTTAAATGAGAAAACATCATTAAATTTCGTTACAAGTTCGTTTATTTGAAGTATGAAGATGCAAATCCGAATCAACGAAAGGTATGTAAACAGTGTGTTACATTTATTTAGGATAACGAGTTATGAGAGAACACAGTTACAGTCACTTGGAGATTGGATTATTTTCACTTTCCACAAATATGACAGTGAATACCAGAGATATAATACGTGTAGCATGTTTCGGCGAATTTCACTCCACTGTGGGTTCTTCCAACAAGGTTGTGGCTGTTGTTGTTGTTGTTATTTGGACGAGGATGGGAGTTTCCAATAATTTGCAACGGATACAATCAGATAAAAAGTATGTCAAACAGGCAGTTACGAGGAGAAGATAAAGCAGGTGTAAACATGTATATTTGTTTCGTGCGATAAGGTTGTAGTTACACAGAGGTTTTGATTAAAATATCAGGTACAGACAATGCGTCATTTGCCCTCCGTCTACAATATCATTACTCTGGACTAGTACACATCAATAGCTTAAGACAGATTAGATTTCTCTTTGTGGCATTCACTCTGAAAGCTTACTTGAGTCGTGTGATCAGTTTCTGAGACGCAGTATTCTCCGAATCATCAAATATATGATTTGATAGCTGCAGTTAATGTTTGGTGAAGATATCATTAGGAAAAAACTTTGAAGTGTATGTAGAATGCAATCCATTAGCATTAAAGACAATAAATAATATTTTTCATTACCCAGTGGTTTATAAATTACTGGAAAACAACCATCGTTACAATCCTTTTCTAAAAATGAATAAATCAGAATGTGAAATAAAATCAACGAACAGGCTGTCATTATTTTTAATTTGGCTGCAATGATTCCACGTCCTGGTGATACAGATACACTGGAGGTATTTTCAATAGGTGAGGAAGTTTGATGCTGACTAGTGTTCACTAACACTTCTCGTCTATATATCATTTTTATCAGGAGAGTAGACGAAATAATTGAAATAACCGAAGGAAGCAGTGTACTCAGGATGAATCTTCCGTAAACAAGATTTACGTTGTGATAAGATTGACTGCACATTTTATTCGTCGGAATTAGAGGTGTGATGCTTGTTGTCAATGAAAGTGCAATGACAATCATGACTTGAATTATGATGAAGTTTTTAGAATTCACAAATGTCGATTGGCGTGTTCTGACGAGTAAAACGGAGAAGAGATTTTCGGAACAGAGGAGAGCGAAACACCAATTAGAGGTATCCATTGAAAACAAATACAAGAATATTTGAATTCTACAGAGCCATTCACCGAAGATAACACGTACGTCGTTTCCAGTCAAAGCGAGGTGAGCTATTCTAACTCCTCCTGTGAGATGCATAACAAATCCAGAAATTAGAATTAGTGACATGTGAAGCTTTGTAGATTGACGTAATGAAATGTGCGATGGTTCTGGTTGTGATTCACTTGGACTCTCACTGAGATTTCTTTCCATAGATTGACTGTTCGGCCTTCTCTGTGAGCAAGCACACAGGTTAGCTATCCATAGTAAACCGATATAAGAGTTGACGAGTATTGCGATTATCGCCATGATCCCGATAGTCCATCCGAATTTATTGGTAGTGTAATCCATGAGATGTGTAGTGAGACAGATCTCTTCTCACACGAGTGTCAATCTGCGTTCATGCAGGCAAGTGGACACATTATCCCACTGATTTGTGTGAATTTCGTTGGAATGTATGAAAGACTGAGTAAAACAGAATAATCAACTCCTTAAATAGTAGTATTTATAGACTAACCACCTTTTTTCGACATCCGTCCTCTAAATTATACTTTACAAGTAGAAAAAATATCACCAAACCTCGACTGGCTTAATGGAACACATAATTATTCGTTTTCTGTCTTATTATTAATGGCCAGATTTTTCGAGTGGATAAACAATCTGTCATTATGATAATTTGTTTACATGAGTTCGATTTTGGAGGGTTGGTTGGTTTCAATTTTCAGAATAGAAAGAGAGAGAGTTAGCGGGTGGGCGAAGTGTTAGTAGAAAGACATGAATGGCAAAATCCTGCATCACATCAACAGATAATTCATCCACTTGTTGTGAAATATTTCGAAAACTGCTACTACTTAGCTTACGATATTCAATCGAAGGCCTTCCAGTCAGGCTCACTATTTTGGAATTCTCTCTTATTTTCAGTGAATTCATTGACACTGTTTAGGGGAAGTCTACTCCTTCGTCATTCATAACTCACATTTTGCACAAACATTGTCAGTAGTTAGTAGAATAACAAAGCTTGATTGGTGTTGAGAATAAAACTTTTCATTGTTGCTGTAATTGACGTGAGTGGTGTTCAACTACACATATCAGTGAATAGACTGTCTGATCGTGTTATTGTGATGAACAGGTGATTTTCGTCAACTTGTGAAAGATGAAATCTCTGAGAATATTTTGTGTGCGGTGTAGAGCTAATTGTCTATGTAAATAATTAAGTTGTAGTCAGGGGATAATTATCGTTGTGGTTAGAGTGTATTTCGTCCTGTCTGTTAGTTTCCACAATTGTCTACTTGTCTTTGAATGAAACTTGAAGTACACATAGAAGTCGAATACTCAAATTTGATGATTGTGTTGAAGAGTATTTACAGTATGCAGACTGACTGCTGGTGATTAATGCGAATATAGTGCTGATCGTGATCTGTGGACACAAGTAGAACTCTCAAAGGAGACAGAAGTTTATCGGAATTTGTGGATATGCCTATCTGATGAGACTGATGACACAGTTGAAGAAGTATTCCATCCAGTGGAAATTGTTCTCAGTTATGCCTATAGGACGATGGATTATTTTTTCCCTCATACAGTTACACTGACAAATTTCATCGATCAAGTCTCGTGAGTAGCTATCGTATTAAACGATACGTATTATTCTGAATTTTGTGGTATGAGCAATACTTTTGTTTTGGACAAACTATTAGGACTGAACATCTGATGATCTGATATATGTTTGTGTATAGGAGATAGATTGATTCAATCTCTACATAAGAACATATCGAGACAGTGACTGGACTGACAAAGTCCTCACTTATACTACAGACTGTGTAAACTACGCAAGAAGATATTCGACTAATTCAATTTTGATTTAAGTAGCTACGAGTGAAATCTTTGATATGCTGCCATCCTGTTCATTTCCGCTAGACAAACAACTGGTTTCGTAGGGATTACACTACTTCAGTGTTTTGAAATACAAACATAAGCAAGTGCTTCAGACATTCGTCGAAGTTCACGAGGGTGACCTGTCTTTTCACAATTTGAAACATCTTTTCAGATACAGTTCATCATTGAAGATAATCGACTAGGACTGTAGCATCGAATCTCGTCTAATCACTATTGATGAATTCTGTATTATAATCTAAGATTCGTTAGAAAGCCGAAATCACGATCCTTATTTTTATGATAGAATGAGAATTTCTATGAACACCGAGCATGTCAAAATAATCACCGGAGATTTCGATTACAAGCTGTTTGCATGATCAAATCTGTCAAGCAACTCAACATCAGCTGAATAATTCAGTAGAATATATCAAGCATATATCTGTTTAAAATTGTAGGTGTGGGTGAAAATAATAAAGTCAGTAAGGTGATTGAAGTAATAACTCAGGTTAGGTTCGAACGGCTAGAGCATCGCTAATTCTCGATTGAAGGTGAACGTAACATGATTGTTAACTCTCAGCTAGACTGTGCCAAGATGAACAGCTTTCTATCAGAAGTCAGCAGATCGTCTCCGTCTTCTTCGTCAGACTCTAATTTCAGCTTTCGATGTAAAATAAAGTTGAATGAAGCTGTTAATTCCCACGACCGTCGCAGAATTGATGATAGTGATATAGAAATCAAGTCTGACTTTAAGTATCTTGGACTGATTCTTTCTTCTGACCTATCCTCGTCTTCCCATATCTTAGAGATTTCTATAACAATATTTCGTCTGACCTTTTACATTAGGAAGTTAAGGCACTCAGACATAACTCAACCAAACCCTACTATTACAGTTTGTCAACTCGTGCATCTTACTTACTCTTCACTCTTACCATTTCCTGGATTTCGTAGAACTCTGAGGACTAGCTGACATCATTGACATTGCCATTAACAGGCACTTGATTTCAGGCAACAAATTTGCTAAAGGAATTTTGTCAGACTGTGATCATCTGCCGCAGCACCCTCAGCTTTCACTTTGTATCTCCTCAGGTGAAATAAGAAGTCTTTCCAGAAGACTTAATGCACGTACGTCCAAGTGCGAAAATTCCACTATACCATATTTAGCACATATTTTGTGTGATGCAAATAGTGTCAGGGACGAACGTGCTGACTAACCATCTTTGCACTAGTAAGTAAACCATTTTCTGCATCCTTAGTCCACCAAGCTTCATCGTTATTGTCCTTCTTATATTTATAATCCTTTCATTTATTTTTGCTTTTTTTGGTCTATTTTCTCATCAGCGTTAGCATCAATTAAGCTGTGTAATAACTGTTATCTTTTGTCTTTCCCCTCACCATGCTATATCAACAGAACATTGGATTCAATAATCTATAACATGTTAAACATTTCCAAACTGAATCGACAATACTGTTTCAAACAAACCAACTGTTACTATTATTATTATACTCATTCTCATTTTGTACTCCAAATATTTTTGACTTTATACCGTAAATGTGGACAAATCCCTGTGGTTGATTTTGTTTTAATTCCATTTATATTTTGAGTAAATCAGATGCAATATTGTGATAAATGCTGAGAACTCAATTCTGTATTATAAGTACTGTTTTGGAATAAAATAGATTATTATTATAATTATTATTTACAGTCTCATAAATTAACAAACCAAATTACCGCTGGTGCAAATCAATGCAGATCCGACAGTCCACGTGAGAAAACATCATTGGATTTCGTTACCAGTTAGTTCATTTGTGCTTTCTGATCAAGAATGATGAATGAATCAGCAAGATAACTATAACAAGAAACGGATTTATCTATTACTTGCTTCATTGGATCATTTCCAAGCCTCTTGAGGAGACGATGTTATGCAGAATCCATAGGAATATCACCGACATATCTATGACAGATGTTGTCAGGGGTAAAATGTTCATTCATCGTACATCTTGGAAGTAGGCTGTCGTGAATCATAATTGAAATTCTCACACCACTCTACTTTTCCGATATGTGTTAACATAAGAGTTCTACTGTCTCCATCAGTAGTACATTGGTGAATAGTGATCAAATACCTTAGGTTAATATTTGCTTTACATTCACAGTAACATCATCTGAACTAGAAATAAATTCGAAGGAGTCTTTTACACTTAATGCCTAATAATAATTATTATTATAATTTATATTTCGTATATTACAAGAAATGCATGCCATTTCTACAGGAACCATCAGTTATGGTTCAAATTACAATTCTGAAGTATCTTAAATTAATGCTATTTCGAAAGTTTAAATCGATTATTGTACAAGCAGTCAGAGCAGGTTCTTATAATGCTTAAATTGTAAGCCCTTTACTAAGGTCACCATCAAAGTTGAGCGACAACCTAAATTTCTTTCCGTTTCCTGCTGATAGTTATGGTGAACCAGTGAACAGCGTATTTCTGGGTTACCTGATTGAACGCTATTTCAGGAATAGCAGAACGTCCTGGGAAGCTGTAAAATGGTGTGAAATTCAATAATGGATAATACATCATTAAAAGTGCATTGACAACATATATATTCTAGAAGGAGGTACAGACTCCTTGGAATGATAGTATACATTTGCAATGTATAATGCTAACCATATTGGTTTAAGCATGGAAACTATGATGTTTTCGATGAATATGAACAAAGAGTAAGTTTTAGCTGTAATAAAGTCCTAGGTAGTTAACATAAAGTAGAGTATAATAGTATTTCTCAGACTTCTGCGCCTTCAATGAATTGGTGATTGGTGTTAGTGTGTTCAAACACATGGATATACACAAGGCGACATGGATTTCACAAGATGGACACACCAAAAACCAGATAGACTTCATTTCAATCTCAAGGAAGTGGACACGGAGCCTACTGGACACAAGATGGAGGAGAGGAGCAGAAGTGGGTTCAGACCACTATCTAGTACAAGGTGAAGCTAAAAGCCTTGACGATAGCTGAGCACAGGCCACAATGCAAGTTCAACACTCAAAAACTGAAGGACACAACCACTAAAGGACATTTTCACTGCAACTGTCAGAGCAAAGCAGGAAACACTACGTGGCACCACTGAGGAAACATCCGTGGAAGACCATTGGAACTCTCTGAAGGTGATTTTCAACGAAACGTGTTCAACGGTTTTAGGAAGAAAGAAGAAACAAGACAAGGAATGGCTCTCAACGGACACTTGGAAGCTAAGAGAGGAGAGGAGAATGGTGAAAGAGAAAATGATTCAATGCAAAGACGTACAAGAGAAGGAGACGCTGAGCTCAACTTACACAGCACTGGACAAAGAAGTGAAGAAGAGTGCCAGGAAGGACAAAAGACAATTCTACGACAATCTGGCCACTGAAGCTGAGAAGGCAGCAGGCAAAAGGGACCTGAGAACATTATATCGGATAACCAAGTCTCTATCCGGGAAGAGATCGACACAAGTGAAACCTATAAAAGACAGTCAAGGGAACCCAATTACCAAAGAAGAAAGACAGATTAAACAATATGCGGACCACTTCAAAGGACTCTTGAACAGACCACCACCTACAGCCCGTCCAGAAATACCAACAACAGCACGTACACAACTGCAAGTTGACACCAATCCTCCAACGAAAACTGAAGTCATGAATGCAATCAAGCTTCTGAAAGCTGGAAAAGCAGCTGAACCAGATGGAATACCCCCAGAAGCACTGAAAGCAGACCCAGAGACGACAGCAGATATGCTGACTCCATTATTGCAGAAGGTCTGGAAGGAGGGAAAAGTGCCTACTGACAGGAGAAAAGGTTACCTCGTGAAACCACCAAAGAAAGGCGACTTAGGACTCTGCAAGAACTGGCGAGGAATCATGCTCCAATCGACGCCAAGTAGAATTCTGAGTGGCATCATCCTGGAGAGAATAAAGGAGGCACTGGATTCAGAATTCCGACCAGAACAAGCTGGATTCAGGAAAGGCAAATCATGTTCTGACCAAATTGCAACTCTACGCATTATCATCGAACAAAGCATGGAAGGGCAATCAAACCTCTACCTCAACTTTATAGACTTTGAGAAGGCCTTCGATATCGCAGCGTTGACCGCAAAGTAATTTGGAAACTACTCGAGTACTACGGCGTACCCCAAATATTCATCAACCTTATTCAACAGCTGTACGACAACGGCACATGTCAAGTGATCCACAACGGAAAACTCAGCGAGGCGTTTGGAGTAAACACAGGAGTCAGACAAGGGTGCTTATTATCACCAATGATATTCCTAATTGTGGTGGACTGGATTATGCGTCAGATAGTGGGAAACGAGGAGACAGGGATATCCTGGACCGACGTGAAGAACCTAGAAGACCTGGATTTCGCGCGTGGATGATTTATGTTTGATGTCACACAAAATCGAAGACTTACAAGCGAAAACCGACAAACTGGTCGAAGAAGCAGCAAATACAGGACTCCAGGTGAACATAGACAAGACGGAGGTTATGAAAATAACCAACCAACAACAACAACAACAGCAGCAACATCCAGTGCCAATCACCATCAACGGGAGGGATTTGAAAGAGGTTACTTCATTCGCTTATCTAGGGAGCATTGTCTCAACTACAGGAGGAACGGACGAAGATGTCAAATCGAGAATTGGAAAAGCAAGAAACACATTCATCAACCTGAAACCAATTTGGAAATCTTCGTCACTCACCATCAACAACAAAATTCGGATTTTCAATACAAACGTCAAGTCAATTTTGCTTTACGAATCAGAAACTTGGCGGGTCACAAAGAATATTTCCAACAGCCTGTTGCAGACCTTTATCAACAACTGTCTTCGCTCTATACTGAAGATGAGATGGCCGGAAAGAATCACCAACAAGAAACTATGGGAACAAACGAAACAAGAACCAGTCGCCCAACAAATATGCAGGAGAAAGTGGGGATGGATTGGACACTCGCTGAGGAGGCCACTGGGTGACATCGCGCGTCAGGCTAGTGCTCGAGTGGAACCCGAAAGGGAAGCGGTGAGTGGGATGTCCAAGGGTGACATGGAGGAGATCGTATGAAGAGGAGTTGAAACAGTATGTACTAACATGGATGCAGGTGAAAAGTACAGCAGAAGACAGAAGCAAGTGAAGACGTGTAGTTGAAGCCCTATGTTCCACTAGGAACCCAAGGGAACAATAATAATAATCATAATACAATAATAGTGCTTAAATAAAAAGATTATTGTCAGGTAGGTAAGTGATATTTAAGTGGGGAGTGAATTCAAAGATCTGGAAAATTAGAACCTGTAGGACAGGCTGACCCATAAGATGTTTCACGAATTTCTGTAGGGCCCAGTGGGTAGCATCTTGACAAGAAGCTGAACAGGTTTGTAGATTTTAGGAGCAAAAGCATTATTTACTTGTTACTTAGATTTGTACAACCCTTACTTTTCGTTTAGAGTCCGGACTAAGTTTAAATTCTCGAGCTGTCGAAAAATGCATGTTGCTTTCCTGCAGATTGGAGCGATTCACATTTGTGACCATTACCATATCTGCTGATCAGCATGCGACACCCTCCCTCCTATTTTGAGGTTAAGCTCTGAGGTTTTTTTGTCAATAACTGTGGTTGCTCTGAACCCGTCCCAATCATACAGTGTGCTGTACATTAATAGCTTTCATGACAAGCGCTTCCTATTAGGTCACCAGATACACTGATACCTGATGACATTCTTAGCAGTATCACCTTTATATATGCATACGTGTATATAAGTATTTGTTACAAACTCCCAGGAAAATGAGTTTACTTAAAGAAGTATAAATTTCAAAAGTAGTAAGTATAACAGCAACTAAGTTATAGTCTATTTAGCAGAGTGAAATGAGTAGTGGAACAATTAATGACAAAGTTATACAGAATGATCCTAAAGAAAACAGCTGGTTAACAGAACTAGTTATGCTTAATTTTGAAGTTTGGGTGGGGGATACATGTCTTTTATATAGCTAATCTTACTTCTTGGGTGTAAATGTTACGCAGCACAAAGCCAGTAAGTTGTTAACACTCAGATACTACCTTATTTGCATGGTTGGAAAAGGTTAAATCTGAGTATTTTAACCCAAGATCTCTGACTTTGTTCAGTTTTGAGAGGAGCTTACCGTACATATATAGGCACACTCTTCGTTTCCAGCGTCCAAGGTGGGCTATACTTGTCTGGATTGAAAGTCAGTTGCCACTTTTCGCTCCAATCGCCTAGATTGCTTAAGTCATGTTGGATCTTGCTTTCGACGCTCTTATCATCGTACCCATAATCATATACTATCTTGGGATCATCTGCGAAGAGGTATGGCTTACCATACTTGATCACAGAAACTATGCCATTTGTGAATAAGAGGAATAGAATAGGGCCAAGAATTCCACCTTGTATTACACCACTAGTTATCGGCTTTGGTGAAGACAGCTGGTGGTTGATTTTGACTAATTGCTCTCTTTCTGTGAGAAAAGAATTTATCCATTTGAGAAGTTTTCCAGTTATTCCTTAGGACTAGAGTTTTGTTAGGAGTCTGATTTGTGGGGCTTTATCAGGGGCTTTGCTAACGTCGAGAAATAATGTTGTTACCGAACGCCCATTATTAATACATTGTGTAATGTAGTCAAAATAATCCAAGTGGCAAGTAATGCACGACCTTCTACTTAAGAAACCGTATTAGGATGGGGATAGTAGGTCATTTGACAGCAAGTACTGAATGATTTGAGTCTCTACTATCTTTTCCATTACACGTGAAACTACAGATGTGATGTTGATGGGTCGACAGTTGTTGATATCAGCTGTAGGCCCATATTTATGGGTAGGTACAAGATAAGACTTCCTCCAGCAGGTAGTGCATGTCCCATCGCTTAGTGAAATTGAGTATATTTTGAGTTGTAGTAAATTGATGTCATTGCCACCGTTCTTCAGAAGAATGAAAGATATACCGTCTGGACTAAGCTTTAGATTTGCGACAGCTTTATCGATCTCTTGTGTGGTGGAAGGCATGTCACTAAGATATTCATCTGTTTTACGTGGGAAATCCATGACCTCATCGTTCTCTAAAGTGTATGATCTGGCAAAGTGCTTGCTAAACAGTTTGCATATCACCTCAGTATTCTTGTAAGTAGTGCCGTCTAAGTATATTATTTTTGGATAGGCTGTTTTGGAGTTTGTTAACCTACTTTCGAAAAGTTTGGTTATTTCTCCTGAATAATGCGGTGGCTGAATAGCCCGCATTTCTTTTTTTCTGAGGCTAATATTTCTCAACTCTTCAATTCTAGTGAGAAAGAACGTAGTAGCAATTAATGATTATAAGTCATGATATCTGTAGTATGATGTCGGAATATAATCGCTATGGAGGAATTTGAACCTAAGAATCTTCTCAAATGCGATGGAATTCAGGAGATTATCATAAATTTGGGTCCCCAGAATGAAAACCCTGATAATTCTGGCATGTTGAAAACACCTCAAATAATTTATTAACTGAAGGGAAGATTGGCTGTGACATTAAAAATGTTGCTGCGTATATTATCATACTCCCTGCTGGATGTTTGTAAACGTCACACGGAATCTTCATGATTGGTGGAATTGGACATATCTACAACTGGATGGAGAGGGAGTCCCGACTTACACACTAGTGATGTGTAACTTCCACTGGGTTTAAGACAGTTGTGGGCAACCACAGATATTATTCCTCTTTCTCTTTAGTTTCTCAAGTCTATTCATCGGCTGCTATCTCACCTTTCCATTTCGAATGTGTTACAGACAGATCGATGTTACGGCTATGCGTTTCCCCCATCACAGTAGGCCTAATTTCGACAGGTCGTTTCGTTGCATAGCTTGACGATAGTTCACTGAGAAAAGTAGTACATAAATTCCACTCTCACAACTCTATTCGATAACAACACAGCGATACACTGTTATCTACTGATGACATTTCAACCAGAATTTAGTTAGCATAATCATATCAAGGCATTCATATAACTCCCAAACTTCGCTTAAATAATTCCATTATTTTTCATAGTTTAGTTTCATTGGTGATATTGTTTTCCACATCTCTTGTATTGGCGTTGTGTTGCACATGTCTGATGTAGATTTGGTGAACGGAGATTCTGTGATCAGCCTGCCTCCCTCTCTCATCACTTCTATTTCTTTTGGCAACATTAGTTCTGTCCCACCTTGTTGTTTGATTGTGTATTGGCGCTTGCATTAAAATTGCTGTGTTCGTTTCTAGGCTATTCATCTTTGTAGTATAAGCTACTTTGCTACTCGTATCTCAAATTGGGCTCCACTAAACGGCCAAGTGTGTCGTGTTACTCCACGATCCCCGCTTATGTCCAATCAATCTCAATTTCCTTTTAGATATTTGTTGGGCGATAGATACGTTGACAGCGTTCGTCGATCATTCTACGCAAAGCGAGATTCTGAAGTTCCGATAACGTGAATGTTTGGACCTACTGGTTTTACCTCACAGTCATCGCAAGGTATTTTGTAAATGAGATTATTTGGTCGAATGGGGTCAATAGTGTCCTTTAGCCTACAAAGCCTGCCTCTGAATGAGTTTGTCAGTCCAAGTGCCACTGATACCTGCTCTGTAAAGAATCACACTGTAATAGTTATTTGTAATTGTATTTCACAATGAACGAATCCCAGTGTACTAAACAACGACAACACAGATACTGGGCAGAATTTAGGGATTTGTATTTGGCAGAACTATTTGTAATTCATATAGCGAATACTAACAAACAGCAGTATGCATTGAAACAATACAGTTACAGAAATTGTCGATCAACATATCCGCCACATGTGGAATATCTCCTTGCATGATTATAATGAGGTCTCTGTCTGCTTGCAAGTCTCTCTAATCTTCTAGCTAATGCTATGCTATTATTTCGCCTGGAATCGTTTGCACTCATTTCTCAGTTACCTACAAAATCAGGATTATTAGGGGAATCATTAGAATCATAGGCGGAACGACCTACTGCATTTATTTCCATTTGATCACGTGTCTGTTGTGAAATGAATGATCTTCGATGTATAATATCTTCACTATTCGACTTCAGACTGTTTGCAGTATGTTTCCAACAGAGGATCTATAGTAATTCACTCTATAATTATGTACAACAGACGTCATGGACATTTAATGCGTTCGGAGAATTCAAGATTTGAAAAGCTTAGTAGGACTTTCATGGGTACTTGTATGCTCCGCATTGCGATATTGAAGGAAGAATTGAGCAGGATTAAACGTTCGAAGAGCTTTATGTTCCAAACTATCCATAAATTCATCTTCCACGTTTTAGGATATTGACGATCCCATCGCCCCCGACTCCACTTTCTTCTTTTATACATTTGACTTTGAATTCGAATACAGTGGAGGCTAGAAATAACTGAACTCCTAATGTTATTATTTCATTAATCGAAAGCTAAGTCCTGTTTCTGATTTCAGGATCAATGTCCAGTTCATTGCTAACTGCCTGCAAAGCGCCATCAGTATACAAACTAGTTATGTCAAAAGTGATCATATGCTCATCCTATTCTATTTGAATTTCCTGCAGATTGCTTCTCAAATTCATGTAAATTAGTTCGCCTGGAATCTGAACAATGTCCAGTGGAACATAATGATGACGCTGAATATTTAGATGGTTCATAAATCAGGATGTTCCTTAAGTCAACTATTGTCCCAATAGGGTATCGTGCTTTGTAGAATTTAATAGTAGCACATTCGACTAGGATTATTAGTCTTAGACATTTGATTGAGCCATCTGTCATCATCGAAAGACGACTTCGTTCGCGGTACTGCATCAGCTGTATATTCTATAGTCTTATTCCTAATCTTGTCCACAGGTATCTGAATTTCAGTAATTTTAACTCAGTATTTGCCAAGTTAATTATAGTTGTGGTTTATTTTTGTCTTGGTTCATTTTGTCTTCATCATCCACACTCTTCACCTCACTATTATTTCAATCTCAACTCAGCATAGTTTTTTTCTAGAGATTGTAGTAAAAACTGGGATGTGAGTAGACTGTAATTCATCTCTTACATGTTCATGGATACATATGGATGTTCAGAATTCCCACTGTGAACACACTAAATTGTATGGCGAATGCAAAATGCAGAAGAAGAACAGTCGAGCTCGTGGACACACAGAGAAGCATTGGAATTAAGTAGTGTATCCTTGTTTCCGTGCATTCCTAGTCGATTGTTAGAACGTTCACCAAACTCGCATGTGGCCCAGTGTTTGTTCGTTGACTGACGCACTCCAAGACCTCACTAAGCTGGTAGTAAGGCCAGCCAAGGGGGAGAGTCAAGTGTGTGGCGGACAATTAATAGACTCTGAAGCCTAACTTCAGTCTATTTGTGATATGGTGCTACCGTTGACCACCACCTTCGACAGAACATCTACTTCAGCTACACATGATCAACTCTACTTCACAGTACAGCTTCAGGACACCCATCCAGTAGTCATGAATGATCTAGAGATTGGTGATTTGGATTGAAGATTTAGTAGGGATTTCGTCATGAACCTACATGATTTAGAAAGATCATTAGAAACCAGGAAGTATTGGATTGCCGTTTTGTCCAATTTTGTGAATCTTCAGTGGTGTGCATCTATGACCTCACTGGGTGTCAAATTCGAAATCTTGAGGTTACGAAGTCAAGCTGGTTGGAGATTCAAACACTTAGCGTTAAATCTGATGAGCTGTGAATTCTAACCTCTGTCAGTTCGTTGTATAGCTGTCCGGTAGTGAATAATTTTCAATCACCTCTACATGATTTCAGTTTTTGACGAGGTCTACAGTGAAATGGATCCAAATTTCTACAAAAACCCACAATTTGAATTATCAGTCTATAGCAAATGGATGGATGTCCTGAAGGTTTACCGAGAAGTCATGGTGAGTGGTGTCTGTCAGGTGTAGGTGAAGTAGATACACTGTCGAAGGCATTGGTTGAGGGTAGCGCTATGGTGAGAGCTGTCTACTAGCGAAATTAGTAGACAGTAATTGGCGTCAATGTTAACGTTCTCAAGATCTGTCGTGAGAAAATATAAACAAAGACTGATTCAAAACTGACCACAGCAGACTTTGCGTAGGCGGATACAGTTAACATATAGATGATCTGGCATTCAAGTAACAGTCACAAAGAGATGAAATATTAACTTTAAGTGAGAAACAACCAATCGGAAGACTGTGTTTGTTTGCTTAACTAAACTATAATAATGTACATGAAAATATATAAATATGCTTTGATTTCCTTAATAAAGGATCTGTTGCCTGGCCCTTGTCTTCTGTTGTTACAGCGCTACATCATGAATAGACAGAAGATAGGATTCATGGGTTATTAAATTCCGGTCCAAGTGGCTGAATTGTTAATCTGCTCGTTCGTGTAACCTCCACTTTCCAGGCTCCCTCCCTGGTGAACAGTCCCAAACTTGTACGACGTGGCTGCCCGATGCTCCCTGTTTTTCATTGATGTTAGTATGTAGTGAAATACACATTCACTGTGATTATTATTCAACACTGTGGCCAGTGTTGGTAAGCACTTAGAATCAGCTAAAATAAGCTGGTCATACAATGGGACTGGACAGCTTGGAAACTAAATCTTATGCAGCCAATTTAATTAGTTATTTTTAGGGTAACTTTGCAAGTCTGATAATATTTATGTATCATGTATTTTTGCATAGTGAGAGTTGACCTTTCTTTCAGTAGCTCGAGTCAGTCTTCGGTTCGTTTATTTTTCGCCAGTTTGAATCCGTCTGCTCTCCTTCTTCATTTTAGTGGACTAAGCGTCAGCCGAACTGACTGAGTAATCAATATCTGGTCTTTAATCAAGCTGCCTATTCGATTTTAGTATCAAACCTGCAAATCAATTCAGTTATTATATTGTTATGACCGGAACTACGACGCAGTATTCTTTGAGCGAATACCAACTTAATGCGCTGGCTAATCTGTCCTAATCGCACGTCAACAGCCGCAAAACTAACGCCACTCGAACGCAGAGACAGAAGAAAAGACTGGACGTTGATAAGAGAGCTTTCACTGTCTCGAAACAACAGTCAAAACAGGTTGACAGCACTTGCGTACATGTATGTTTAAAAGGACGTTGAGAAGCACTAATGTCATTGATAAATTGAGACAGTGAACAACCAACAGTATTTCGAAGGTTGTTAGTGAATAAGTGGAGTGAGTGAAAAACAAGCAGACGTGTAAATATGACATGTAGAAAATTCGGCCTGTATATCATATATCAGCTTACATAACAGCCTGACATTGGTTATTACAGTCAAAAATATCTCTTAATCAACTAACTGGTCATCCGTTTCGATTAGAGGTATGAATATTAACACAAACATTTCTTGGATCATACAACAATGTTCATTAATCACTGATACTAAAAAGACAGTTGCAGCGAAGAAACGTTTCTTTTCTACAAAGTCATCAAATTGGCTGTACATTTGTGTGTTTATAATGAATGAGTGAGAAAGTTCCAGAATAATTTCCGGTCAAGGGTCAAATTAATATTATTACAGTTAGGAGTTAAAATGCCATAATGAACAGGGTGGGGGCGGGTAAAACTCGAACAAAGTGACATCAAAATTATTGAGAATATTTACATATTGTGCAATCAGGGCTTAGAAATGTGGAAGTAACAACAATGGACAGGATGTCTGTATAAGAGATTCAGTGGGATCATAACTAATGTGAATAACGAATAATTGTTTATGCGATTAGGGATTAAATATGTAGAAATTATAAAACCAATAAAAGCAATACTTAAACAATAAAATAGCAAAACAGATAGGAAGTTTGGATATGAAAATATGATAGTGTAAATAGGGATTAAGAAAACTTAAAAATAGCGTGAATAAACAGGAAGTTTGGATAAGAAAGGTAGTGGGATAGTCACTAGTGGAAGAATTACCTGTTTATGATGGCCATGGCAAGGACAAGGATTGTACGTATTACTTTACAATACATAGCGTGGGTTTGAACATTTGGATAGCTAGTGCCTCGGCTATGTCCAGATGTCTTAATTCTACTCCCTTTGATAGGTTTGATCGAATCTTGCATATTACTTTGAAACTTGTATATCATTATTATTGTTTTACTTGAAATTCCTTTGGGAATCTTCGCTTCGTTTGGTGTGTCGATAGTAACTGACGATGGAGTAATGTGGTTAATGATGTTGGAGGCTGGCATTGTTGGCCGGGTTAACTGCCATTCGAAGTGTTTCATCCAGCTTTCCAGTTGACTCTTCAGGTATGCAGCCGGGGTACCACAAGCCTCAGGGACCATCTCTCTGACAGCGTGTTTCTTACTGACTCTGACCCTACTGAGCTGCAATAGCTCCTACCTATCGCTAGATGAAGCTGCCAATCTCATCTTACATACACACATATCCTGACCACCTCGCTACAGAAACCCTTAATTATCCTGTTGTAAGAATCTTTTGAAGGTTGTTACATTCATTGCCTTCCAGAAAAGACGAGAGCATGTTCCATTTTCTATCCTTGAAAAAGATACGCTGTCACACACACAAACACACACAAAGATAGCTCATTTGATGCTGCATCAATATTTTCACATCATGGTATTCGATTTGGGTGCACAACAGCTATCATTCAATGAAATACGCCAAATGTCCTGTGACTACAAGTTGACCACTCACCAACACAATTAACTCTGTGCTACACTCGAAATATCCTCGTAGATTTCATCATTCAAAGGGTTGATTACAAATGCATGTTGATGTAAATGATATGATCCCATATAATAATCGCAGATACACGTAGCTTAACATCACTCACGTCTGTTACACTGAAAATGACAAGTTAAATCCTTAAAGTCAACCAACCCTTATTATCATATCAAATTCTGAAAGTGCCTGTGAAAATTGTGAATCAACAGTATCGAAGGAGCAAACAGTTTCCAGACAGTGTTCAATGAATTCTTCGAGGATTTGAGCGGAATCAGAGATGATGACTTCGAATAGAGAGGAGTCGGCCAATAGTGGCATACGAGGTAGGAAGTTTACTTAAACGTCCACTGCAAGAAATTGCAGAATGTATTGTAAATGATGCCTGGATTACACTATTACATAATAAATATTAAACCTGCATCAAAGTGAACCACAAATATAACACACTCGATATACTCAGCATCATAATCAGTATCGGTAATCTATCAACACAAGTATTCTTCCTTTTCAACTAAAAATAAAAAACCATGTCTGTGTGTGCAGTGTGAGAGTTGGTGTTGAGTATGTTGTTTGTGTTTGTTGAATGAAGAGATAGAGGCATGAGGTTGTCTTGTTGGTTGTATTTCTGGTTAGTAGTGTGATAAGAAAAGCTTTGTTAATATTTAAAGGGAGGAGCGTGAGGCCTCCCCACTGACAAAATCTACACGCCCGAGCGCACCCGATTAGGTTCCGTCGCGAGTTTTGAAATAATAAAGAAGATCTGTAGCTCAAGTGGACGATTTTCAATTAATAGTGTTCTCTGAGCTGGTTGGTTTAGTTGCGGAACTTTCGTCGTCCTTTTGGACAACATCTTCAGCGTAATATTTAGCATAAAGTGAAATGATTTAAATTTCTTCAAGAGTGATATAATTGTGTCCCCGCAACTAAACCAACCACCTCAGAGAACACTATTAATTGCAAATCATCCACCTGAGCTACAATTCTTCTCTATTATTTCAAAATCTTACGAGCGTGATATGCTTCTGTGGTGTCGAAAATGGGAAGACTTTGCTAAACGGCAAGTTTCTACAGAAGAACAACTATTCTTTCTTCATGAATGTTTCCGCCAGCAGATTTTACCAACTAGTGTCAAATGTAAACCACCAATTAACTGCCCTCTAGGCTGGAAATTAGCCAAACAACATGGAAAACAAATGGTAAAATTAATGATCAGGGATGCACACAATAGGATTAAAAAATAGCAGCATATGATTAGATACCATAAAGAAAACTTTGAACAGACTCTTACGCCAGAACATCTGTCAAAATTGAATACTGCCATTAAAATATTAAGCGAACGACACAAGGAACGAAGACGAGTCGCCCTCAAAGGAAAACTAGCTAAGATATCCAAACAACCATCTGAAGAAACTCTAAATGATTCTGTAGTAAATCTATCAAAGCAACGATTATCAAAAGCAGGAGAACAACCTCTTCAGAAAGGATTCAACTACAATACTGGTGACGCTTCAGTAACAGATTTCTGTGCTTCCTTAGAATCATCACTCAAACTATCAAAATAAAATGAGCAAGTACAGCAAGAAATACGTCAGTGTATCATACCTATACTCAAACGGAAAAGGCATAATCCCTAACTTAGCACTGAGGAGCAAAATGCATTGAAGAAACTGAAGAATGGAAAAGATACAGTTATTCTACCGGCTGATAAAGGAAGAACAACAGTAATTCTGAACACAGAAGACTACATAAAGAAAGCAGAGGATTTACTCAAAGATAATAATTTATATCAACAGTTGACAAAAAACCCTATACAAACATTAGATAACAAAATCAGAACAACGTTAAATAAGCTAACGAAATCAGGACAAATTACAGAACAAGATCAGTGGCGAATGAAATCTAACGGACCTATTTTACCTCGATTCTATGGTAGACCAAAACTACACAAACCAAACATTCCCTTACGACCAATCGTTTCGCTTCCATGAACACCAACATGTAATCTATATAAAGAACTTTTCAGGAAATTAAATTACCTAACAGAATCATACGACCATTCTATCCATTCGTCAATTCAATTTCTAGAGAAAATCAAAAACATTCAAGTAGAAGACAATGAAATGATGGTGTCCTCTGATGTCACAGCATTATAAACTTCAATTAGTCCAAAACTAGCAACAGAAACTATGCAACAATTACTCTATAGTGATGAAAACATAAAAACGCAATTATCAACTTGGATAGAACTCATAAAATTATGCCTTACAACATATTTCCAGTTCAATACTCAAATATGTGAACAAATAAATGGAATACCAGTGGGATCGCCCATATCAGGATTAATAGCTGAAGCCGTTATGCAAAGATTAGAATTAATAGCTCTACCTATAATTAAACCGAAAATCTGGGTACGTTAAGTTGATGATACATCTGTAGTAATTAAGAGAAATGATTTAGAATATACTCATAAATTAATAAACAACATATTTGAAGACATCAAATTCACGAGAGAAAAAGAATTAGATAGCAAAATCCCATTTTTAGATGTCTTAATCAGGAGAACCAACACAGGAGATTTAGAAACACAAGTATTTAGAAGATCAACGCACAGAGATCAAATACTCAACTATACTAGCAATAATCCAGTTACTCACAAACGAAACTGTGTGCGGACATTGTATAAAAGAGTTCAAACACATTGTAGCACTCCAGAGTTGAAAAGAGTGGAAGAAAAGTACCTACAACGGTCTTCAAAAAGAATGGTTATCCACAAAATTTGATCAAAAAGTGTTTAAAGTCGAATCAAAACACCAACGAAGAACCATCATCAAAGACCACAAGAAAATTCATCCTACCATACATGCGAAATATCTCTGAAATAACAGCTAGAATACTGAAACCGTTTGATATAGATATAGCACACAAGCCAGTAAAATCGCTTAATTCGATATTATGCAAACCAAAAGATCCAACAGAAAAAGGGGATAAAATTAATACCATTTACAAAATAAATTGTATGAACTGCAACAAACATTACTTCGGCGAAAGTGGGCGTCCCCTTCGAACTATAATCTAAGAACACAAATCAGCCGTGAAAAGACACGGTATATATTCTTTAGTATGAATGCATATAGACAATTATGGACATCAATCTGATTGGGATAATGCTGAAATCATAGACAGAAGAAACACCAAAAGTGCCAGGGAATTCCTAGAAGCCTGGTACTCAAACGAAAATGCAATTAACAAACACGTCAATATTGACGAAATATACCAACTAATAAAAGTAAATCAGGTGACCAGAAAGTTTAAAATCCAAGTCAACAGAAAGTGGTCGATAGATATGTAAAGATAGTTACCAGGAAACGCAATTATATCACTCATGAAGAAATTTAAATCATTTCACTTTGTGCTAAATATTGCGCTGAAGGGGGATGTTGTCCAGAAGGACGACGAAAGCTCCGCAACTAAACCAACCAGCTCAGAGAACACTATTAATTGCTAATTTTAGCCTCTTTCTTTATGTATATTCCTGTGTTCTTTTGTAATATTTGATTTTTTTATTTCGCTGCTTATTTTAATTTTTTGCGCCTTTTACCAACTGATGTGTACTATTCTCCTAATTATCGAACCCAACCGTTTAGTATTAGTTTTTTTCGCAAATTTTGTCTTTTCTCTTATAACCAGCTGTGCGTTCTGTTTTTAGTAGATATTTTTAGAAATGTAAAAGACTGGAAATGGTTTTGATTTCTTTTTTTACAGGTCAACTTTTACTGATGAATTTGTCAGCTTCATGTGTTGCGTAATCTAAGTAATCTAAGATTACATACACATATTAAGCTAATTATATTACACCTCGTACACACTAACAAACGTGTTCTGTGAATGAATGTTTACTATATATTTCAGTCAACTTCGATGCACCTACATAAATGATATGAATGTATACGCCGTTACGTCCTATGACATTGCAGTCAATAAATGAAGTGGAGGGGTGGTGTTGACCATATAAATGATTTCAAGAATTTGCTGTACTCAGACGTTTTAAAATCCGACCCGAACGTGTCAGACAAACTACTTAAGGTCACTGGATAAATTGAACAGTATAAATTTTGTGAAAATCTCTTCTGACATTTTTCTTTCGTTCTACTTCTTATTCAAGTATCAGTAATAATAGAATGGGTAAGCATCTTTTTTGTTAAATTTCATGCTTGACATTCGCCCTGCAGTTATTTTTTATCGTAATCCAAACTATTATGTCACATACTGTACATTTCAAGCATTGACATTAGGAACTAAACATCTGCTTATGACGACACGACATTTCATTGTATTCATTTGTGCAGTTCATTCCACTGCCATTCGAAAGAACAATACTGTAAAGATGTCTGAAATGACCAAATATAAGACTCACATATCAAAACTTGTTCGTATTCATCTCAACAAAAAGGAAAGTCAGTTTGCACTTTATCACTAACTGGAATAATTTGGAGAACCACTGAAAATCCACAAGCAACATAGAGCTGTTCTTTTCCGCTAGTAAACTTCTTATCTCGAAGAAATCATTGCTTTAAGTCAGTCTGAAGCCAAGACCACCTTGTTAGCAGGTGAGCATAGTAAAGTGACAGTGTTACTGATGTCAGTTAAGTACGAAAACTACTACAAAATCGGTTAGATTTAATTCAGGTATCTCATAAGTAAAACAAAATTGACCGGTCTAATTTATCAAATTAAGCCAACATCAATTTACAAAATGGTAGTGTGCTGTTTAAAGGTCTGTTAATTATCATTCCTTTATATAGTAACCTACTGAAATTCTTGGGGATATGAGTGAAATAAAATCTGTTCTGCAGCGGTATCTTACGCAACAATAATTACAGTAGCGAACCATGGTCATTAACTCAGCAAACTATCTATGTTATTGAAAAAGGTTTACAAAACGTCTAGTGAAGATAAATGATGAATTAGGCTGTAGACGGAATATAAGTCAGGTTGACTCACACACATCTGCAGTGTTGGTATATAAACACCTGAGAGCAGAAGATTTATTTAATGATATATTGTTTAGAGTTTAAATCTCCTAAGTTTATTTACTGAGTTCAAAATAGGTGGTCAAGGTCAATGAAGATGTCAAAAGATAAAACTACTGATAAGTTAAGTATCTTGGTAAAAGAACAACCCATCATAAAATCACACTATAAGGTGAAATATAGCTGAAGACTCTGAGTCTAATATGTACACCGAAGTATAAGAAGAGACTAAATACTGAGTCTTGGTTCATCGAATCAACACGTAATATTTACAACAGGAATAGTGCACGAATAATTAAAGATATTCCTATAAAATTCAATCTTCATTGAAAATTAAAGAACAATGAATTGTAGAAATGAAGTGACTGTTAAAATAATAAATTCACTGGGTTACTTGTGTTATTGTACCCGACAAAGTGAGGCTACGTATACTGACAAAGATGATATTCCTCAGTGAAATAAAGTAATCAAATGAATGTGAAACATCATGACTGAAAACGTCTTCCCCTTTATCGATGTATTCGTTCTTAGTATTTCCAAGAGAATTCCAAAAAGCAACTGGTAAGCGAACCTTTATTTTACAAAATTATGCACAAGTCATCAAAATCAGGAGAGGAATCTGAAATATTCAATAAAAGCCCATAAAAGTAGTTAAAAGCCACACATATGCCCATCTGTTGATAGTGTCAAAAAAGATTACTCAGGATTTCTTGATGCTGAAACATAATTAGTCACACTGTCTCTAAATCAAGCTGAGAATGTTACACTAACTAGCCAGAACTAATTTGATCCGTGTCGCCAACAGGCTTGGAATTACTTGAGATTATCGATATTTCATCCACCCCCAAATCATACAATTAGAAATGCAAAAAATGAGCGTCTTCTTCTCACTTCATATTCATACGTGTGATACAGATCAACAGTATGTGAGAAATCTGTTCTCATATTCATATCGCATACTAGTAGTCTATAGCGTAAAGTGATCGAGACTAGTAATAATGTGGTGAGAGCTGTCTACTAGCCAAATTGGTAGACAGTAATTTACGTCAATATTTACGTTCCCAAGATTAACTTTACGTGAGAAACAACCAATCGGAAGACTGTGTTTGTTTGTTTACATATCCATAGTAATGTACATGAAAACATATATAAATATGTGTTGATTTCCTTAATAAATGATCTGTTGCCTGAATCTTGCCTTCTGTCGTTACAATAATTTGGTGTAGCATTTCGTCTAATTCACAAGTACATCACAGTTTAAACGGTTTCTATACCAAAATAGAGTTGTTGCTATGATCAAGGATAACAAAACTTTACTGATATTTCCTTTAATGACGTTTCAAAATGAACGCTTTATCACGTGACAAAGACATATCGTCGAAAACTTAGTAATAAATACAAAAAGGTAGATAGGAGCATTTACCTTGGTGATTTAAAATTCACCATCAAATTTTAATACTGTGGTACACCATAATTTGTAGGGAATATGCCTCATACTACTTGTTACCGTCAATCAAATTAAATGAAAAGCCAAATTTGCCATTATACAGATGCTTTTGAAAGCGATAATTATAAGAGAATTTCTACTGATTTTATTGATTTCGTAGTTTGTTTTTTTATTTTCTACTTGTTGTGATTGTTTAATGAGATTCGGTTTACTTAATTCTTTAGGTTAAAAAGTCAATATTTTAGTGTACCCTTTTTTGTTTTTGGCTTATTTGCCTCATAAATACTTTCGCTTTGATCTTATCCAAAATTGGAGTTGTGTTGTTATACCTAATCGTACTTTTAATGCTTTATTACTTGTGCTATAATTTATGTTATTTGTCTCTGCTTCGAATCGTACAGCTAACCTCAATTTATTTAGAAGGTTTTTAAAAACGCATAGTGCCTGCATATCAAATCATCTGTCTTCAGTGATTAGATGTGATGCGGATCTACTAGGCACTGTTAGGAAATCGTAACCCGTTCAAACAGTAATGTCGGGTGTCGCGTAAATAGTTTACCGATGCTTCTGAACTGAGATTACCTATTAGCGCAATTATTATTATATAGACAAACAGAAAGTGTAGCAGTGGGATCACAAACATTCCATATAGTAGCAGATATCTTTATGGATAGCTCCGAAAATATTGCTCTTAATACATTTAATCCTGATCCAAAGATATGGTGGAGATTTGTGGATGACAATTTAGCAGCGTTAAAAAAACAACATATCTCACACACATATAAACTCAGTAGTAAAGGGAACATAATTCACATTTCAATCGGAAAATGAACAAGCCGAACTAGCCATGTTGGATTGTGAAATAAAACGAACGGAAGAAGGTAAACTAGTCACTAGCGTTTATAGAAAGCCAACGCATTCAAACAGGTATTTAGACTTTAACTCATCTCATCCATTATCTGTGAAGTAAGGCAGAAAACTAAGCCATTGCACTGCATGCATTGGCACACAACCACACAATAGTGTGGGAGAGGGTTACAGTTTCGAAAAGTAACATAGGCAGGTGGTGAGATAGGTTGATTACTGGATCTTCGTTCATCGAATCTATACGCAACACGTGCAACAGGAATGACTCATCACTTATACCGGAGAAATGGAAAATATTTCTACTAATGAAATCAAGAGATGAGATGCATTTATATGAAGGAATTGGGAAAGTTGTGTAACTAACTTGATATGATTATGAGTGACAATAAATTGTGCTCGAAACGTGGTCATCAGTAAAATCACTGGATAAGACTATAAGACTTTATCAAAATAAATTTCATCCATTATGGAATTGTACTCTACCACAGTCCCTAAGTTCTATTCTTATATCAACGAAATTCTTACTCCACAGTTCTAATTTTTACTGGATACGAACCAGTATAAGAAATCCGCCATAAGTGTTGATGACTCTTTTTATCAGTGTTTAAGAGCGAGCGACGTAAGCGAAGATTCCAATAGAAGTATTATCGTACACGCCTAAAGGACAGCGAATTTCTTGTTAAAGTGTTTAAGAAACTCGGAATTGTAATTTTGGTTGACAAGGTACGCTTGCGGAAGAAGGATTCTAATAATACAAAGTGGGTACATCATTCTAAATTCTTATAGAACTATAGCGATAAAATGTGACAGAGAGTTTGGTATGTCGAAACAAATCGTTAATAAATATGTATATTCAGTTATCGAAAAGTGATTAATATTAAAGCCTGGATGAATCTGTAATTCCATACTTATGCTTATTATAAGTATAGCATTTACCTGACAAATAACAGACTAATTATTGTGCTTAAAAGTTCTTATCGTTGTTGACATTTAATCTACCTCTACAGACAATATAGTGCAACCAATGGGTTATGTTGCATAACAATACTTCATCTAAATAACTGATACTAGGACAGGGTTGCAGCTATTTTTGGTTCCTTGCGTTCTGGAAGGAGCATAGGGTCCCAGCAGCATATATCCATTGTACTTGATTTTCTGCTATCACTTCCAATTTGCCCCATGACCGTTCATAAACTTTCATTTTATCTTCACGTGATCTGCGTGTGTCACCCTTAGATGCCCAACTTATGACCTGCCATTAGGGATCCCCTCAACGGTCTTGTGTGTGACGCCACTTCAATTACTCTTAAGCATATATCCGATCTACCTATATTTCCCTCAGGAAATAAGTTGAGCTTGCTGGCTTGCTGACAGAGCTTTTTATTGCTTATGCTTCCTGACCATCTGCTCTTCTGTATCGAGTGACGGCAGTTGGGGCTGCTGGAATTCTGTAGCTTCTTGGAAATGCTATTGGTAGTAATATATTAAAAGTTTCATTAAGTTAACTTTTGCATTAGGGCTAGTTCATTAATTTACTAGAAGCAAAATTCACAAAATTCAATGAATGGCTGTTACATACCACTTTGAAAGACAACTTTGTATTTTTTAACAAGGTCGGATTATAACCTTTTTACATATACATTGTTTCATATTCACAATATTGTGTATTTATTGTAATCTTCAGCTTATAACAGAAATATGGAACAAATAATCTGCTTCTAAATGCATTATGAGTTACCTTATTTTGAAAGCAACTAACGTTTAACATATACCTGCAGAGGCAATTTAATGTAGGCTATACTAAAGGGTAATCTTGAGGTATCAAAAACCTACAAATTTTTAAACCGATAACTTTAAATATCTGTAGCATATATCTAAGGGAAAAATCCTAGACACGAGACCGAACACTCCTTCACTTAGTCCCATTTAGGCGGTACACTGTACAATTTTTTAATTGAAATAAACTTATCTGCGCAGCCCTGCTAGGTGAAACAAATTAACGTCTAATGTAAGCTTATAAAAAATCTCTGAATAACTATCTGTTTTACTGTAGATTTCATCGCTAACGGTGAATAGCTGTTTTATTCTAGTTCAGGACTCCCCGACAGTTAACAGTCACATTGACTGAATCTCTGCGAATATGAAATTTGAACGGTTGACAATTATTCGGATTCAACCTATTCTGATTATCTGTTTATTTAAAAGAAATTAAACAGACAAACTGTCACGAATTATTCAGGTATTGTCTTCTAAATCACTTTATCACCGTGACCTTTAAACACTTAAACCAATATCACAATACGTGCTGCATGATTTAGATTATGAATTTGAGTAATACATTAAATACACGTTTTGGAAGATTACTAAAAATTAAAAATCTTTAGGTAGTGATTCAAAAGGAATCAGTTATCTTTTCAGCTACAACAACTTTGAGTTAAATCAATAGAAAGAAGGCTGCTTCTTTCAAATAATCATCACCAAGTGATACTTTAGAAAAGTAAACAGAAAAGAGATTTCATGTCGCCTCTATTATCTTTATTATACCACTAAATTCTTTTCTCCTGACAAGGTAGTATACTTAATGACAGTTCTAAAGTGTTGGAACTGCCTGTTACGGTGTGTTTACTGCGTTCATAAAACACCTAAACAAATTCGACTTTATGTTCCTATTAGTTTCTGTGTATGCATCTTGATATTCTGCACAAACAGTTTCTACAACAACTAATTACCTGGGCGTAACCAGTGATATATATCCAGTCCTGGATAAAAGTGCCAGCAGTAAACTAAGTCCAGCGTTTCCTGTTGATTGCTTGCAACTACAAAGCAGACAGGTTTTTCAATGAAATCACTCTATGAGCTAGCATTGTCTATCGCTTAATTTCCAGTGATGGCTTAGAAATGATTTAATTTATGATATGGTTCCCTTAAATCTTTAGTCATTCAATATAGTTACCTCTGAAATGCATGAAAAACCGCATTATATAAGCGTTATATTAAGCTTCGCTTAATGTTAAGTTAATGTTTGCGGAGTAATTCCGCTGAAAAATTGTAATCTTTAGTCATTTGCAGTGAAGACGGTGACAGGTTGTAACTCAGTAATTTGGTGTGTTATGCTGTAGAGTTAAATTTGAAAGTTTCAAATAACTCCACTATGCACCACAAGTAGTGTATTAGTAACTTATTTGACTACAGAAATCAGTAATAAAGATTCGATATTCCCTATGATTCATACTCCACTCTACACATCGCTATAGAACTCTCCTGATCACTGAACACAAATTAAAGTGCCATAAGGTGATGGATTTCCAGGACCGTTGACTGAAAAATTCTAGTTGTTATTTAGAAATAGAAAGCCATCAGGAGTGAAATATAGTTTTATTTCGTATAGTGGTAATTAGCAGTATGATACAGGATGACATTTTTGACAATTCTGGATTGGAACTAATTAATTTCCGTGGGCCATAGTTTGCACATAAATTGTTTCAAGAGTTAGAGAGTTATCCACTGCTTTAGGAATCCAAGTGGGCTTGTTACTGCCTCATCTTCAACCTGGTGAACTTTACTGGTCACGGTTTCCCGCTGGAAGCCCAGGTCACTGCCTGAATAGCACCAGTCGCTGGTGAGCATCAGATTAATTTTTAAGTAATTCATCGAAGAAAACATTGCGAAGTGGTTGAGCTATGTCGTGAATTGGCAGAAGTCAGAATTCATGGGGTGGCGGTTGGAACGGGTCCCAGTGGCTGCTGAATGGTCTACGACTTCACTAACCTTGTAACCAGAAGATCCTGGGCTCGAAACCCAGTGGGTGTGCGCTACTGAAGAGTCGTAAACTAGGACGAAACAGCTCTCCAGTTCTCCCAGGTTTTCCAGTAGTTCTCTAACTGATTTCAGCTCATGATGAAATCCTCCATCCAATCTAATTCAAACACAGATAAGTTGATGCGTTGATTCACTGTTAATGCGGTATGCCAATATGCTGTACCAATGACAGTTTTCAGTAGTCTATATTTGCTTCTGTTAATATAATTTGAAGTAACCACTTGAAAGAAATATATTTTTCTGGAAGGAAGTCCAGAAAATCAGTAAAATAAAACGAATCTACTTTTTTTTATACTAAATTATGCTCTAATAATTTTGTCGAAATTATTACTTAGGATGCTTTAAAAGTCATATATAAACATATTTGCTTCCATAGTACGAAAATCTTAAAGGTTTGGTTTTTGAAATGCGCTGCATGCTGCTATGTTTAGTGCTATTATAGCAATAGGGCGTTATGATGCGATTTGATATAGAATATATTCTTGT
The DNA here is from genome assembly GCA_944472155.2 of Trichobilharzia szidati. NCBI lineage: Eukaryota > Metazoa > Platyhelminthes > Trematoda > Strigeidida > Schistosomatidae > Trichobilharzia > Trichobilharzia szidati. The sequence continues at coordinate 42,170,182 of OX235271.1, forward strand.
TTATTACTGATTGTAAGAAGCTATAAGCGGTTATTATTTTGCATTGATATCTGCAATAAAATACGTCGACAACTAATTTGTTAGCAGCTGCTGAATTTTTCGGGTGTAAGGTTAGGATACCCACCCTGTAAAGAACGGCATCATTGCTCCTGAAACTCCAAAGGGTCCTTCCTACTCAGGATGCAAGGTATGAAGAAAAGAATTACTGAAAGCAGTTGAGGGCTGATGGCCAGTCAAAATACTGTTCGTTATCAATCGACTCTCTATCAAAAAAGTACAAGATCTGTCCATTTCATATCAGTGAGGTAATGTGAAGCACGTTTTGTCCTTTAACTGGTGAGTTTTAAGTTTGTGGTTTGCATTTTTCGAACTTAAATTATACCCCTTCTTATTCAATAAATTTCTTGTCTACTGTTATCAATCGGTAACTAACACCACCCTTAACTTACCCTATCTGTGATTTTTTCATTCAGGAAGAACTATTATTTGTCCAGATAATTAAATTCAAAAGGTTTGAACTGTTAAATTAAAAGCTAAGGACTAAGACATAACGACTTCATCAACAGTCTGAAAGGTTCCCTGATGGGAATTACGTGTGCGTGGTGATAATTACTATCTGAGTATTTATAGTTCCATGGCTGACATTATTTCATTGCGAAAAAATCATTTTCATATAATTATTTCTTCTGTTTAACATTTTTAGATACTGACAAAGGTGATACAAAATGTCATTTTATAAACGATAACGATCCATCAGAAGGTAATGATAAACTAAATTCTGGTGGCTATACGACATGTCAATCTTCTGACGCTTCGTCACTAGAATTAGCATCGACTACAACACTAATGGTAACAGCCTCCTCGTCATCATCGGCACCGGTGATGTCTCCATCGTGCTCATCAACAACATCTAAGTGTTCTAAAATGCAGTTTGCATCAAACGATTCAAGTGTCAGTCATTCACGTAAAAGAAGACCAGACTGGTGTAAATGGCCGATGTGTGCACAGTACCGAACAAGTGGCTATTGTCCTGGGTATAATCCTGAGGCAACATCACTATCTTCACAAACATGTCAAGCTGCTCATATCGGTCCGAATGATCATGTACCTGTGTCGTCTGATGGACAAGTTCGAGTATGTTTCGACTCAATGGGGTTGGTAAATGTAAGTTTCCTGCTTAAATAATTGACAGAAACATAGACGATTGTTATTTTTGTGTTTATAATGGGAAGTTTTACACTTTCAAAGGTTAGAACTTATTTTTCAGTGCTTTTTCTTCACTGAACCAAGTTAAGGAATTTATTAGAAAGACTCGCACAATACTTTTATTATTATTATTGTTCCCTTGGGATCGAAGAGGAAAAATAGGACTTTAACAGTACGTCTCTATTTTGTCCTATTTTTCTGATGTCCTCTTCATCTGGGTCCATGGATGTCCATAGTCTCTCATGTCACCCTACAACAACTCACTCATCGTTTCCACTTCGGGTTCCACTAGAGCACGACGTCAATCGACAATCTCTTCAGTGAGTCTACAATCCATCTCCATTTTCTACTACATATTTGTTGAGGGATTGACTCTGGATTGATTTGTTCCAGTGTAGAGTTTCTTGTTGCTAAATATTTCTGGTCATTTGGACTACAATAGTGGAGCCAGCGAAGGCAGGTGTTCGTAGAAATCTGTCGTGGCCTGTTGGAAATGCTTTTCGTGATGCCCTGGCCAAGTTTCCGACCCATACACAAGAACTAACTGACTGGTTGACTTCATATTTGTGTTGAAAATCCGAATCTCGTTCTTTATGCTGAAACAGGAGTGTAGAAGATTTCCAGACTGATTTCAGACTGGTGAAGGAGTATCTTGCGTTTCCCGATCCTCCTAGCTTTGACATCTTCACCCGTTCCATGTGCCTGTCGTTGAAACGATGCTTCCTAGTCGGATAAGTGGAGGAAGTGATCTCTTCTAAATTTCACCCGTTAACTGCAACTGGTGCTGTTTGCTGTCACTGTTGGTTGCTTGTCTTCATCACCTCCGTAATCTTTATGTTCACCTGGAGTCCCGTCTTCGCCACTAGCCTCTATTGCCAGTTTGTTGGTGTTCACCTGCAAGTCTTTGAGATTGTGTGACATGAAACATAAGCCATCTGTGAAGTCCAGATGTTCTGCAGTTTTCTTATCGGTCACGCGTATTCCTGTCTCCTCACTACCCACAGTCTGACGCACGAACCAGTCCACCACAATTAAGTATATCATCAGTGTTATTAGGCATCCGACCTTGTCTAAACCCTATACTCACTTCGAACGCCTCACTGAGTTTTCGGTTTTGTTGTTTTTGCAATAATTTTGGTTTGTTATGATCAACGAAATTACAGTTCAAGAAAGACGCTTAAGTTATAATAACCATAACAATGTAGTCGTAAATAAAATATCAATTAAAACTAAGGAAATTCTTACATCAAATTAAGGATGGTTAAGACCTTGATGGAAAAGATAAGGAAAGAGTTTGAACCGACTTCTTCTTTTGAATACATAGATTAGCCATCTTTATGTAGGTTCCAATAGCCTCAACAATATGTAATATAAGGACTCTTGAAGTAAAACTGAGATTAGTTAGTACACGGTTGATGACTTTGAAAGCTTTTTTATTTCATTTTTGTATTCTGTGACCGCGAGATGAGAAAGTATAGAATTATGAATGGACTTCATTAGCCCTTTACTTAACCACTCAGGATGATGTTTGGAAATCCGAATAATGACCCATGCGTATATACTACAAACTGAAACAGCCAATGAGTCAGTCTAAATCTTATTAAAGTTTATGTCATAATGAGAACAAGTAGTCAATAGGCTGAACAAAATGCCTGATATTAATAATCAGCTGGCGTCATCAAATGTTTTTTAAAATGAAAAATTATCATTAGTCTCTTCAGTAAATCAAAAACCCAAGAATAGGACAAATTTCGGAAAGCAAATAAGGTTAAAATTTAAAGACTATGATTGGTGCAAAATAGACACATTGAATAGGCAAGTCATATAATATTTCTTGAGTAACTGCTTCAGTGCAGAACACTCACCAACCACGAAAGTGTTCCGATGTTCGATTCCCACCTGACGCACTACGGTAGTAAGACTGGTAAAGAGGAAATGTTGGTCGTAGGGTTAGCAAACCTCTAAAACGTATAAGCTTCAGTTTAAAGCCCTATGTTATGCACGAAATACGGAGGAAAAAAATGTACGGCGGTGCCATTTCAGAAAAGATTCAAAACAACTCAATTTGTCTGTGTCTGTATGCTAGTAAGATATTTGCTCGACTGGATGATATAAAATTTGCATTTTGAATGACTTGCCTGTTAGCTTACAGAAATATATTTACACAGTTGTTTCAGGTTGGAAATATCAAGAATCTTATTGAATCGCTTTCCGTGATGTCCAACTTTTCAGCTGTAAACAACAAGAATTCGATGAGATATTAAGTTTATTCTTAGTTGGTTACCAGTGTAGTTTGACCATTATTAAATGGTTGAAAGGAGTCAGCGGGAAATTCAATGAAGGAAATCAGCTCTGTGAGAACTATATTAAAGCTGAGTTTGGTTATTTCTAATTGCTATAATGAGCAACATAGGTTTAAATTTTGAAGGTGCAATAAAGATATATATATTTTGATATTTATTCTACATATTTTGTATTTAATTCAACTAACGCAAATCATTTCTTGTATGGATCTATGTCAACAGCTTACGTGTAATCGGACAGATTGCTTCTTCTATCATCCACCGAAAATGATTAGAGACCAGATTGTGGCTAAACGACATGCTCAGTATCTTCGTGAGAAAGTGATTCGTGATGTTTCTAAATCTCGTAAATCCATGGGTCTTTTATCTTCTGAAGAGACTGTTAAATCTAATATTCTAAACACTAATAATAAGTCAAGTGGTGAGTTGTCAACACCTACAACGACAACACACTTCAACAATTTCTTCAACCAGTCAACAATGCTTCACCCTTCGCCAGGAACTGTTGAAATACTACCAACGCCTACAATGAACAACGACATTTCGAAAACAATTATCCCAAATGATAAAACTGATCCTTTATGGTTCACAAATTTTCCACAGCAACAGCAACACCACAACCATGCTCAGCATCAGCAATTGCCACAGTTACCTCAACAGTCATACCTTAAATATCTTCTTCAATATAACACAACAAATCCCCAGACACCATATTTAATGTTGAATAATGATCCTTCTTCATTCATATCTAATATAATACTGAATAATCCATCATTTATTCAACAGCCAGGTTTAAATACAAATCCATTAGTAAACAATTCATGCCCACTACTGTCAAATCATCCGATAAAATCTCAATGTCCCGATATGAATCTTTTGTGCCCAACAAATCAAACTGATACTGAAAAATTATATAATATGCTGTCCTTAAGTCTCTCTCCACTAACGCAAACAGTATATTCACCAAGTCTGGTAAGTTTCAATTTATCCTCATTTTTTAGAACATTTGCGTGCGTGGGAAAGTAATGGAATAAATGTTATTATCTGTGACAAAAACATGACTGACCTATCTTTATCACTTTTCGACTTGTCATTTCGTGAAGCAAACTACTGATGAGGTAGTATCTGCTATATGAGAATCGGGCGTCACTTCTATTTCTATACTTTTGCGATTCATAATGATAGTAATAGTGAACTTACATAATAAAAAAGAAAGAAGCAGAGTTGTATTAAGAAGTTTACTCTAGCCACAGTACGGCGAGAGAATGTATGTATTGCTTCTGAATGCAGAGGTCCGGTTTCAGATCTCGAATAGCTAATGCTTCAGCTATGCACAGATGGCGTGTGCCAAGTCCCATTATTCAATATTGAGGGACTCTGTATAGCACTGTAAAGCATTCATGTAGGGGTGCTCGATGTCCGGAGATGACAAGGTGTTTGAGGATAGAGCTGCTACTATTATTCTTTTCTCTCCTGGCTAACCAAGCTGGGCAGTGTTCCAGAATACGTTTGTGGACTTGACGCTGCCATCTGTACATAGCTGAAGCATTAGCTATTCGAGATCTGAAACCGGACGTCTGCATCAAAAGCAGTACATACTTTTGATAGTCAGCCTACTATTTGTATTATAAAACTCAAAAATCTTTGTACAGTTGCAACTCTTCAGAAAATTCACATTATAAAAACAAACGACCTAAACCTGTTGATAGTACAATGGATTATGGTGTGTATGGTAGATTAATTTAACTGAGAGCAGTAGATTTTCTATGATTTCCCTGATAAAAAACGACTTCATCAGGGCCTTGGCAACTGATTTGCAGACAGAACATAAGGTATTTTTCATCATTACTTCTTACTATCCAGGGAATTTGGATTATTTTTGCCTAGAGTTCCTCAAATGTTTCAGACTAGTAGTGAAGAAATTTGTGAATTAGTCCTGTGTTTTGGTATGCTCACATTCAGCTTACGCTACTCTTCGAGGGTGTCGGTGATGGAACAGACGTCGTACACGTCCCAATAACCTTATTCGATACAGTTGTAAAGCTTTATCGATGAGATTTTCTTGTTCACCCAGAAATGTATGTATTTTGTTGACACGCGTTTACCTTACAAGTCCTCACTTTGGTGGTGCATTTCAAGTCTGAATTTCTTTGATATTCAAATACTACTTTCGAGATAGACTAAATGTCTATCACTTTTTTTAGTTTCGCCCTTAAGAGAAGCTTTTGTATTCTGAATGGAGAAGCACCATTTGATCAGCTAAGCTAGAATTGTGCGAGTGTAGGTAACTTTTGTATTTATCTGTTAGCTTATCTCATCTGCCTATAGTTCAGTTCACACCATTTTTATCCATAGCTGTCCATACTAACTTTTGATTCAATTTTAGAACATACCATGGAATAAACTACTGGACAATCTGTCAATAAATAACCCTTTACTACTTACAAGTATTTCACAAAATGGGATTCCAATGAATTCACAAGTCAACTGTTTATCACCACAACTAATTGATCCTATATTGCCGTTTGCTTATCTACCGAATATACCATATCCGTTTATTGCAGGTTCAATGAACAATCAGCTATTACCTTTTCTCCCTCAAAACAGAGGTACAGATGTTCTACATACCTTGTCCATTTCAAATACCTTAAATAATTCTGCAAATTTTCCTTCAGTTGGTTTCGTATGCTCCCTTCCTTCATCTACTGTGACAACACCATCAATTCAACCAATTAATTCAGAGAGTACACTTCAGAACTCACTGTGTTTATCACAGGCTGACTATACAGCTAATTTGAGTACAACAAATACAGTTGTGGTCAGTTCTAATGCTACATGAAATTAACTGAATATTTCATTTAAATAAAACACATTACTTTAATCTATTCACAAAGTTGATTTTATTTTAAGACAAAAAAAATGTAATGAACTTGTAATTTTAAACGAAATATCAGTAACTATGGAATGAAAAATATACTGAGTTTTCAAAAACTGCTTATTTTATAGTGAATCTGTATTCATCAAATTGATCAATTTACCCTTCATCAAAATGGCAGCCAACCTTAACTTGTTTGTTATAGCTTTGAATGTATTTGAATGATTTGAAAATAAAATTAAAGTTTGCAGTTAAGCTGTTAGTTACAGAAAGATTGAAATGAACAGTTTCCATAAATGAGTTTTAAAATGTTCATTCAACACTCAGAATTTAATACCCTATGAAAATAAAGAGGTGATGATGGTCAGATTTTGAAGACAGTGTGTAAATGTATAGCTACTATGTAAGGATTCAATGATCCATGATATTTTCCATATAGTCAGTTATGGCTGTGGCTTGATTTAGCGAATACAACTACAAAAGTATGTTTCTGAAGTGTTGAAAAGTGCCTAGAACAAATCACGAATAACAAATCCAGAAGTACAATGTGAGCTTATTCTTATTATTCTGCTAATTCTCTTCCAATGCTTACAGCTTAAAAAAAAACCAACGTATAAATAGGTTGAGACATAGTTTTATCCCGTTGACAGTTAATACAGTTTTCTTTAAAATGGCCTTCATTACAATGGCATTACTTGTCTTAGACAAACAGTCTGGACTATACTACAAACAGTTACTAAAGGATGAGTAGAATAAGTTAAATTTTGTAGAAAGGAATCTTTGAAATCTAACTCATAGGAAAATACTTAATAAGTGCACTTTTAAGGATAAAAAATAATGATTTTTACGCTTTATTTAATTGTTCTTCACAGATGTAGCCAGTAGCTGTTCTAATCAGTCCATACGAATGAGGAATAACTGTCTGAAGTTTAAATTATTTATCCCTCGTGTTACTCACATAGCAAAATATCTCATTTACTACGATAAACATTTTATTTTAAAATTAGCTTTTGCTTTCTTACTACTATTTTGTTAGTTTATTTTCCTGTCAACCTGGCTGCAAACCAGTTACAATAAAGTGGATAAGTGCATTCAATATGGTTATATAAAACAAGTTTTATTTTGTAAAGTGATGCATACACACCAACTGCTAGTCGAGCAAAAGTTAATTTGTGTGTGCAGTCATAAATTCCGAACAAAACACATCCATCCAGTAAACACTGTGTTCAATAACCTAAATGTGATGAGATTGTTGTAACTGGTAATGACATTTATTCCACTTTTACTGTGTAAGGTATAAACTGATAGATGGTCTCCTATAGGTAAACTGTCCTTTAATAAGTAAGTTTACATCAGATTTCATTCTAGTTTAAAAGAGATTGGTAACCATTTGCATCCATTAAATGAGCTGTCAAAATCGTTCTGCGTCTTTAGCTAACTGCAGAAGTAGCGTTATGCCGTAAATAGACAAAATAGAGGCCAATCAATTTAATGCCAGTGACTGAATGGTAACGTAGTCGCCTGAAACTTCTAAGTTTGAGTTCCCATTGCCAAAAGCCTAGACTTAAAATAAAACGACTGCCTAGCATTTGCTGCATTTTAGATTTGTAGTGAAGTCGTTAATCACAAACCAACAAGTCAGTGAAATAATCAAAAACTTCATGTTAGTTAATCAGACATCGTGAGATGCATTTCTTCAGATGCCAATGAGAAGTTGTGAAATGTGATCTCAAGTGAGTTTCATGTTAGACTAAGTAATCACTCGTGACAAAGTTTGACGACTGCATCCTACTGCAAATTCATAGATGCTGTAGAACCTGAACATTTATTTTCTAATCCAGAGGTTGACTGGCTGGTTTCAACATAGAATTTTGCACCGATGTGCAGCAGTTCGAGTCACCACATTCCATCCACGTAGCACACAAAGCAAGAGAAGAAAGTGAAAGGGAATGCAAAATAGAAACAGTAAACAGAGATACGAGGCAAAAAGAATAGTTATACCGAAGAAAAGTATGGTTTTATTGGGTATTATAAGTCACAAGGAATGGATGCATCTGCGCCGGAGGTTAAACAAGATGAGATTTCACAGGTGTGGCCTTATTGCAATTTCTGTGGTAATTACTTATGTTAACAAATAAGTAGACAACAGTGTTCGAAACCCACTTCTCTAGTCTTTTTTTTTCTTAGTATTATTAGCCATAATTTATTTTTTTACTGTTTTACAGGTAATTCAAAATTCCTTTTACTTTTCACGATAGAACAAAGGTGAAGTGTAATGACTGTGAACAACTATGGCCTTTTGTTTGACTGAATCTAGAGCGAACGTTCTTATCTCATTATCTATCTGCAACCAACCTTTGGCAATAAATCTTCTACTAAGTCTTTTAATAATGATTTTTTGCCTCAAATTTCTGAGAATATTACTCATCCGATAAGTCAGTGATGTATGCATGCACGTTATATTTTTATCTGGGATCACGTGATGTCTATTAGTGCAATTAGAAGAATCTAAAATAGTTAATTTCATCCACTTAGAATACGGCGGCAATAATTCAGTTACATATATATTGATAATTACTATGAAATAACTTGGATAGAAGCTAAGCAGCTATAGTACACCCACTAGCTGATAGTCAAGTTATATAGTAGAATAAGAAGAAAATTCTAAACTCGACCAAAGTTCAAAGAAGACGAAAAGATTACAGAGCCCTTCTTTAGTATGTACTATATACAGCCGGAATAATTCAGTAATTACTATACCAGTAAAAATGAACTCATTATGAAAGGTTTAAAGAAATGCTTAAAAATGGTATAATAAATCTTATGTGATAATAAGCAATGAATTGCTTTCGTAATATTTTCTGATAAACAAGAGCATGTACTCTTTGTCTGTGCACATAAACTGATATTGTATAAATTTGTAATCTACCATATCCTAAATTAAAGTCAGACAGTTAAGTATTTGACAGTGATTGTTTTAAAAGTACAGAGCACCAATTTTAGTATGGGGAACATAAACCCAACTTGGCGTCTATTAGTAAAGAATCACCAACTGCCTAAAGACTTTCTGAATTTTTATGGACACAGATTTAGTGGACCTACAGAAGTATTATTTGTCGACCAGTCTACATTTGTAGTTACCTCAGTTTTCATTTGTTATCTGAAAATAGATTTTTCTGTCCCTTTTGAGGGTTAGTTGCTTCACATCTTGCTGATACATTTAACCGATGGAAAGACATATACATGATATGATTTATGGATCTAAATCTTGAATATAAGTTCAAAATTAAGGGCATTAAAGAGTTAAGCTGGTTGAAAATCCTTTTACAACAGATCTAACCGTAGAACGCGAAATAGCTATCATCAATAAATAAGAAAAGCAGAGGAAGAATTCGACTAAATCTTTATCAGATAAAAAGAAGAACTATGTGAACATATTTTTGCATATCTGAAAATTAAACACTGCTCATTATGCAATAAGCTCCGCATTTTCTCATGCCCATATAATCTATGATATTCTAAATCTCATTCGCCTATTTGAAGCAGTGATAGGAAGACAGCTAGCAACATAGGATATCGGGAATTAGGAATGACAGTAATCAAACATAATGAATACTTTTTTTATCAGATTAGAATTATTTGACTTATTCAAAGAATGTCTTAGACGGCTGTTGTGGACAGCAACAAAAAAATTCGAATATTTAGAAAATGTTTTAGCGGGAATCACTAACAGACATATATGATTGGTGCCTTGTTTGCATCAATGAACTACCGGAATTCTCATCTATGATAGTGCAACGAATTTTCTCCATTTCTTGTTGTTTTAATCATTTTATTATTTCTATATGTCGCAAAATGCAGTTGCGCACATTTTTAATTAGCTTACGACCTATGGATGAACATTTCCCGATGACGAAGGAAAAATATCATAAGAGATCGGTTTATGCCTCATACTGAACAACACTGTGTTATATAATATACCACAGACTGCTACTTTACTTGAAGATCCTGAATGAAAAGAAAATATTTTGCAATAAATTACTCTGAGAATTCTTCATGTCTGAAAATTTTGTCTAAAACAAAGCTGTTGTTATTATGATGATAAAAAAACGAGTTATGTTAGCATTGTGATGATTTTGACTCAACTGATAAAAATCCAGTGATTTGTGTGAACTAGGCAAGTTATGTAAATTAACAAGGGAAAGGTTAAGAAACGGTCTCATTAAGAAAATCAAACATTGATAACTGATCATTTTGAAACGTATGAGACTGGTTCTTTCTTTTGAACAGATGCGGTCTCAGTCGGTTAGTCACTTAAAAAGATTTTAAGATGCTTACTCGATGTTCTGTATCAGTGGAATGCCTTGTAATCTAAGGCATTTATTTATTCGAGATGAAGGTTATGTAGCCTGGTTCAGACGTTTATCTCTGCATTCCAGATCTATTTGGTTCTACAGACGCACAGATTATTTCATTTATTTATCTAACTGTGACTACATTGAAGAGAATGTTGCTCCGTACAGGAGGATTACCTTGACTGAAAATGTTTAAGTTGTCCAATGATCTCTAGTTCTTAAAATGAAATCACTCCTTGTAGTGATCTACCTTAAATAAAATAAATAACAAACTATGACAACTAAAATGTGAAGAATGTGCAAACATTTTGTATGATAGTTATTACTGGTAAATTCATGATCACATGAGTAATGAACGTCAGATTCCGTCCCAGTGATCGGTCATCTCTTCAGAAATAATGAAAATTATTACAGGCAGAGTACACGTTTTACCACACACACACACAGATAAAATGGCAATTTCAAGTGTTGGTGTAAAGGAAATTGAATAACTTCAAGTTAGACCACGGAGTGATGTCACTTAGATAACCACTGAAAACTGAGGAGCATGGGACAGTTTTTTCGTCCCAGATCGTGACTCTACTGATTTGGCGATGTTAAGTAATATGAAATGCACACGTCGAGTTACAGGATTTCTATCAAAACTTCGGGAACCGTTAGATTCCTTGAAGGGTCACATCTTAATAACAGATAATAAGTCACTTTGATATCTATACGTTTGTATTACCTGTTATCTATATAAAGGACTGTCAAACAACATTTCTGTTGCAATGTGTGATTCTTCATCGTTCTCAACTAGCAACCATATGCTAGACCGAATCCGGGACACTCAGTTCTTCTAAACACCATATATAGAAAAGTAGGTCAGAATTCAGTGTAAGAATAGTACTTGATCCCGGAGGTAGAGTACAATTTCATTCTAGAGAATACCTATTTATTTTCTTACCATTTATTTCACTCAAAATATTTAAACAAACAGTAGGTGTAGAAACGGAATCACAAACATTCCATATAGTAGCAGATATCTTTATGGATAGCTGCGAAAATATTGCTCTTAATACATTTAATCGCACCCTCAAAATATGGTGGAGATATGTGGATTACTGTTTGACATAGTTACATACACAGCATATCTCACACACACGTAAACTCAATAGTAAAGGGAACAGAATTCACATTTCAATCGGAAAATGAACAAACCAAACTAGCCATGTTGGATTGTGAAATGAAACCAACAGAAGAAGGTAAACTGGACACTAGCATCTATCAGAAGCCAATGCATTAGAACAGATACTTAAACTTTAACTCATCTCATCCGTTATCTGTGAAGTAAGACTCAGTTAAGTGTCCAACAAACAGAACATTAGCATCAAGTAGTATATCAAAACGCCTGAATGATGAAACGAAACAGATAGACAAAGAAGAAGAGTTGGTGTTAAATAACTGTCCTATAAAATTCCTTTGGAAGACTAGAAAAAGTCATAAGAGAAATCGAAATAATGGTGAAACTAATGACGATAACACAAATAAATAAGGAAGAATATGAGACATCTACAGTTTCACCGTATGAGAGAGGAACATCTGATACCCTCCTCAGGATTCTCAATGAAGTAGGGACAATCTCTGTAGGTTGAAGGGTTCTGTCGGTTGAACCAATTAGACAAAATCATATACTTTACGAAATACCTTGCAATGACTGTGATTTAAGTCAACTATATAGGCCAGTCAGACCAGTAGATCAGGGGTAGTCAGATTACCAGAGCATAAGAATTTAGCTAAGGTTAGAATGACTCACACACGAAGATTAGTAATTTAGAAGAAAACCTAGCAATTGCACAGCATACATTGACACACAACTACACAATAGTGTGGGAGAAGGTTACAATTTCGAAAAGTAACATAGGTAGGTGGTGAGATAGGTTGATTACTGGATCTTCGTTCATCGAATCTGCACGCAACAAGTGCAACAGGAATGACTCATCACTTATACCAGAGAAATGGAAAATATTTCTACTAATGAAATCAAGAGATGAGATGCAATTATATGAAGGAATTGGGAAAGTTGTGTAACTAACTTGATATGATTGAGTGACAATAAATTGTGCTTGAAACGTGGTCATCAGTAAATATCACTGTACAACACTGTGAAACTTTGATAGAACAAATCCTGTAGTTCATTTTTACCGGCTAGGCAGGACAGTCATCATTATCTTTCATTGGATCTGATGTGTGAATCGTTGGCTTGTCTAGAAGATTGACAAATAAGTTTTCTCATAACTAGCTAAACAATCGACCAATGGCTTGTCTTTTCTCAACCCTACATCATTGGCTCATGTATACATTCTTTGTTTCCTGTATATGAATATATACGTATATGTATTATCTACTATGTCCTTCTGTAAATATACTTTCCATCTCGCCTTGCATGTTCTCACTTAGTAAGTAGCGGACTGAGAAATCAAGTGGACACTATATCATTGTTGGCGTTGACAAGCAGTACTTGTGATCACCAGGTGTGCTAACTGAAGCATCGCCTACCAATTAATTCAACATTTTCTACATTATGAAAGGATCCTTTTTTTATTTCTATCTGTTAAAGAGCCATTAAGTCTGAGGTGGCCCTTTGATTTTGATATAATACATATTGAAACCACGAATACCAACCAGCCTTAACTGCAAATCTTTTCTATTGCTGAACATATATATATTCATAAAGTGTATTCGAAAGCGAATGCTTTGATTTTAACTCCATAATGGTTAAGATTTTATTTTGATAAATCACACAGTGTTGTACAGTTATATTAACTGATGATTTATCAAAATAAAATCTTAACCATTATGGCGTTATACCCTACCACAGTGCCCAAGTTTTATACTTATATCAATAATGCGTTGATTTTAAGCCAACCGTAAAAATAAGATTCTAAAATCATACAAAATATCCTTAAAAAAAACTCTTCTTGATCAGTTCAGACAACACATTTCTGTCTTTGCCTTTTTATTTCACTTCTCAAATTTTGTTATACATAATTATAATCACTCATTAGATAAAGATTAAAAAAGTGAAGTGAAGTGAAGCATATGTCACAAAATAATTAACACGTAATCTTTAATCGTCAGTGAAGTTCAGTGTTCACGAATATAACATAACTGTACAGCTTTCAAAGAATTTATTGAAGAATAGAACATGATGGTAGTGAATAGAGAAATAACGAATAAATATTCGAATCAATTGGTTAGTTCTTTGTATTGAGGCTGAGTTGGTTAACCGCTGACTTGTTTTCCTCGATAGGTGACAGTGTGGTTGTAGCAAGAGAATAAATGCATCTATTTGACCGCTCATACATTTATTAATAGTCTGTGAAGAATACAAAAAAAGGAATATTGCAATCACTTCATGAACAGATGATTGTATAAATATATTCATCAACATTTCAACCAAAATTCCATGCCATATTGTGAACTGGACGACAATTAGTGCAGAATTTATTATTCATTTTTATATCAGTGTATTTTTTTCATTCCTTTAAGTTCCCAGTGGAACATAGAGCCTCAAGATAGAGGCTTGAAGTTTCGGTAGCAGTGGTGTTTATTTTTACGGGATGGGGCTGCTAACCTCATGCCCAACCTTCCCTCTTTACCAGTATTATTTCTGACTTAGCGAGGTCAAGGAGTGCGTCGGCCGGGAATTGAACCCCGGACCACCTGCGAAGTCGGCGAGCACTCTACCGCTGTGCCACCGACGAACCTATCAATATATTTACACAACTTCATACGGTTATTCAGAAGTGGTTTTGTGTCATTCAGAATAGAACATAATGGGTACTGAATTGATGAACGAGGATTGAACTCTGTCTCTCTGCACCCAGCTTTGTTACTCGCCAATACTTTTGCCCTGTCTCATCTAGTTGCATGACTGTATATTGCAGCATCCATTCCAATGGCCACGAATTTGTCTGAATAACTTATTTTAATGAGGGCTATCAGTCTGCATTTAACTGAAATTCTTTGTTCTAATAACCAAAATGACACCGGTTATATATATATATATATATATACGATTTAAACGTCATTACACTAAATTCCCTAGATAAAATTATTTTATCTAGCTGGAACAGTAAGATCCCTAGGCCGAAAATGTTTGTTTCTGGATAGGTATCAGTGCCACCCTGATTCCAGCTTTATTTCTCTTGTGGTAGTATTATTAGGGTCTAAAATTTGTTATTCATCATATCACGATCATTACCTCTTTTACTTATAAATTTTTGAATGACATCTAATAAGTAGTTATTGAGTAGTCGTGTTTTCAATATCTAGATTTTCTTACTTTCTTGTCAAGCTCCTTTATTTAATTAAACTTACATTTACAAAATATTGGATCAGATGGTTTGATACTCACTAGAATGTCATAGCTTTTTACATATGCTAAAATCTGTCTTCGTTTTATGTCGTATTCTACTAGCATACCTGATTCATTCTATTTGTTTTCTACCCCAAAATTTTCTGAATTTTGCTGATTTGATATATTTGTGAAGAATTGATGACTTTCTTTAAACTTTGATGCATTTGATATGTCATTCAAATATATTCAACCATCCTTAGGAGAAGGATTGCATATGCTAAGAAACAAATCTGCAATTTGCAAACTAACGCGTGATTTAAAATCTACAAAGTTCGAATTAAGAGTTCATCACCCTTTTATTCGGAAATGAAAACTATTCAGATAATAGTATGTGATTTGCTTGATGTGATAAGTCATAACCAAGAAGCAATCAGGATTGGATGATGCTGTATACTACAGACTGCGAATTCGATTAAATGCATCCCTAGTTCACGGAGTTAGTTAACAGAATTTTGGGTTGTATGAATTGGTTCTGCTGTGTGAAGTACGTGAAATCGGCCTCACTGATGATAGGCTCGGTACCAAACGACAGAAATGACCGTCCACTGTTTGGATCTGGCTAGCAAGCACTACTTATTCATTGGAGTCTTATCTAACTACTCATATTAATCGTTCAACAATATACAGTCTTGTGCAAGAAGGACTGAAGGTGTTACAATCCCATTTATCAAGAAATATATTTTCGACAAGTGATGATATTGGTGTTGTCCTTGCGACCCATTTTATCAGTCGCATTTTATATCTTGATATTTGAAGTCTGCAGAGGTCAGATATAACTAAACAGCTAACGCTGTTTCTTTAATATTTATCTTGGTTTTACCTGTGAGTTTCTGGTTTTCAGAGCTTCGTCAATTTGAATATTAGCATAGAAACTTGTCACATCAAAGCTGATCGTTGTTTTTCTTCTGTTGCATTTGAATGTCCTTTAGTGTCTTTCTCATTTTTAAGTAAATTATTTAGCCTAAAATAAGAGAAATTTCAAACAGCTTACAATACTGACTGAAATGGCAAATGAAACAGTGGCCAGCTGTCTTTGAAACACGATGGTCTGTGTCTAAGTCTCCTATAAATTATCAGGTAAACATCTCTGGAAAGTCTGAAACTAGAGCCCAAATAATATTTAGTACGATTTCGTTTTTAGTGGTTGCTTAACTGACTCTTTTTGAAGACGAGATTCAATGCGTTTTGCATATGTTGGAAATAGATAGGGTTAAGCATTTGATCAACAGAGAGAAAATACACTGGTGTATGTGCATATACGAAAACTCCAAATGAGACCTCTCAGAATATCATTCAAATGCCTGACGAAACAGTAACGTTTTGACGAACAATTGAATCACAAAATCTATAATTTCAGCTGCAGACATTGTTTATGATTCCAGTGGTATACAACGAAGAGAAATGACAGTGACTTTATTCCATTTTTCACAGCTCCTTACCTTATCATGTTAATCCTCTGTTTTTATCATTTCTCTTGATCTCTTTCACACCTTTTATGCGTTCTTCACCATCTTTAGACATTTTCTTTAGTGTACATTTACCAGTATCATATTTTGTTTGTATACCAAGTATAGGTTGACTGCTAGTAGCGGATGTTGTCTGACTTAAACCGGTTTTTGAAATAGGAGGTGCAGATGCATATCTGACATTTAAATTCCTTGGATTTGTTCTGTCAAACTTTTGATGAGAATGACTGTTATCTTCATTGGCACATCCATTTCGATCTTCTATTGGGCGTGAACTGTGAGTTAATCAAAAGAAAAAATAGTAATAGGCAAGATTTTAATGCACAGATAGTAATTTCGAAATGTTTCAGAGAGCTTTTTACTTCCGAATAAATCTTTAACAGACTGGAATACTTTGGCGTTTTGAGTAGGGATTACAATCGTTCTCAATCGTATAACTACCTAAATAAGTAACAGAAGACGTGGAAATATAAGGACGGAAGCTAGTTTGTAAATTTGTAAATGCGCTATCGCTTAACTCATACTGCAGTAATATAACAGAACCTACAATCTTAAACATTTTCACCATACAACACTAGCTGAAAACCGAATCTTTGTAGCCAGTAGCTAAGTGTTAACCTGTTCGTAAAACAAAATTATAAAACTCAGTTGGATTCTCTGTGGACTTATGCACCTCTATGTATGAATGGTATTGTTATTTCTCAATTATTGTTATTATTATTCCCTTAAGTTCAAAGTGGAACGTTTCTGATCCATACAGAAGAACTGACTGACTGACTAAATATTGGTGTTGAAAATCCAAATCTCTTTGTTTATGCTGAAGTGGAGTGCTGAAAGTTTCCAAACTGATTTCAGATTGATGAAGACGTATTTTGTCTAGCCTTTCCGATTCTGGCTAGCTTTGACATCTTCACCCGTGCCGGGTGCCCACAATTGAAATGGTGCTTCCTGGATAAGTATAAGGAAGTAACCTCTTTCACATTTCTCCCGTCGATAGTAACTGGTATTGATTACTGTTGTTTTCAGTTGGTTATCTTCATCGCCATCGTCTTCCCTATGTTCACATGGAGTCCTCTCTTCGCTGCTTCTTTAGGCAATTTGTTATGTCTAAATGCTAACAAGCAAGAAAAAGGTACTGTATGGCTTTTACACTTTTTCACCTAGCATCTATTGTTAAACCTAAATGAATATACCCTGGTCCTAGGCAGGTGCTCAAAAATAAGCAAATGAATTTCTATATTTTTTAAATACTTTTTATCATTTTAGAGATTTAGGTGATTTATGTGGCGTCGGTACTTCAACGGTAGACTATTCGCCAACCACTTCGCATACGGTCCGTGGTTCGATCCTCGGCCAACGAACTTCTAAACTTCGCTTCTGGAGAAAAAAAGCTGCTAAACAAGGAATCTCGGCCACGAAACTAGCAACGCCACTCTGTAAAAATAAACACTACTGCTATTGGAACTTTAAAGCTCTAGCTTGAAGCCCTGTGTTCCACTGGGGACGTAACGGAATACAATAAATATATAATATATATAGGGCATGGTCTAGATGTAATCATAAAAGCCTTTAGATTAATACTTATTTGCATCAAAATATATTAATATCATACAGAGTGCTTTGGGTTATTTACTAACGAGTGTTAACTGGTTGAAATTTGATTGTAACAATTTAAACTTAGTGCATAACTTATTAATGGAAAAGTTCTGAGACCTTCAAAACTCTATTTAGTTATTTAGTATTTTATGCATAATACCTTTATAAAGCATTATTTGTCCGACAATTTATTGTTTTATTTTTAAACTACAACATGCATATTTAGGTATCACAACAATTCGTTCATCTATGATTCAAAACAACACCATTTCGTCAACAAAATTTTTCATTCAATGTTAGAAGTAAGTGTGCATAAAGTTTTGCTTTCCCTACGTTGACTCTTATAAGGAAATTGGCTTTACATCTCTACAATTATGACTGCTAACTGAATTTTAACGTTATTTGCTTCATGAGTTGACAGTGTTAAATAATGTAAGCCTTAACTCATGAATAAAGAGGAATTTTAATGGATGAATAGCTGGATGTCCAGCTCTTCAATTATTTATAATGTGGTTGCCATATGACTTCTGGATTTAATCTTGCTCAGGGTCGTGGTGATTTGTCAGGAAACAGGACATAAAACCTGTTCAGCTGTCTTTGGTTTCCAAGAATTTACTAATTGCACTACATGAGGACCAGCCATCTTTATTCAATTAGTCAAGTGAATGGATGTTTATCGTCAGTTACTGTTAAACACTATCAGGTCTACATGGTTTTGTAACTTACTTATCATTATTCTGCACTCTGGTGTCTTCATTGGTCAAACGATTGTCAGATAAATATGTACCTAAATTTGAACGATTTAATTTATTCGATAGATCCTTATCTTGTACTATGAATGAATTGCTTTTCTTTTGTATAAGATTTTTTAATACAGACATTTCATTGATTCGATGCATGTCTGCTGCCTCGGACTGGGTATGGTCCGGTTGATTTTGCTCCTGTTGCTTCTGTTGCAATAAATAACGATAATCAGGTGATAAGGGTTTATTAAGCTGTTGGTCTTCATTTGACAGTGTTCTGCTCAAGTGCATATAATCAGGTCTACCATATGTGCCTGTAATGAAGTGCAAATTACGCTGAAGTGAATGACTAACATCAGATATCTCACTTGAAGCTCTTACATTTCTTGGTGGATAATTTATCAAAATTTCATCTGGTAAACTGAATTTTACTTTGGATAGTCGATCTTTTGAATAATTACTGGTAAACATTGGTGAATAATGGCTGTGAACATGATTGTTCAGGTTTACTTGAGATGATTCTTCAAGCATTGAAGACTTAGTTAAGTGTTCAATACCAGCAAGTATGCGATACTTTTCAACTTGATTTTCTAATGCTTCAATTCTGTCTGTTAGTTGACATACTTTCATAACACCTTGATTTTTTACCTAAAATATATGAAAACAATTTATTTTGACAATTAAGGTACTGACATTAGGACCATGAGATGTAGTTGTCAACAGCTTATACGGCAAAATTCATTACAAATGGACACCGCCAACAGAACCAACTAAGTGTTAGGAAGTAAGAAACGACAGTCATGAGACAGATCACAATCATGGAAAGCCAGTCTTGTTTGAATCCGAGCTTTATATGTTTGAAGAATAACGCCAAATTTAGTTAGCTCATATGAATCGGTATGAAAGTTGAATACCATTGATCTAAACTAAATGTCTTTCCCAACTGTTTCTCGTGGAATCATATCAGCGTTATAGTCACGTGTATATAAGCCAAAATAATGAAGCCGTATAACTCAAATGAATTGAACTAGAACATACTGCATCCTTCTTCTTTTATTGAAATGTGAGCAATTCATGATGAAGGATTGCATTTGGCATATCAAACATTAGTCCGCTATAGTAAGGATTGTAAACATTATTGGGCTTACCTCTTATCACTTGATACTTTAGAAATTATTACTTAGAATCCCGTGTAGAATCAAATCCATAAGTGACATACCTAGCATCGAGAATGTTATGTTCTGTTGGTAAGCTAGAATCCAATAAGTAAATTCCTTAAACCTTAGAGAATTAGTTATATAGTGCAACCAGTGAAGGCGATCTCTAGGTGACTGTTCAGACATTATGCTCGCTTTAACCTGCTGACCACCAGTCTTGTTTAAAAATTCCATTGGTGTGTTTAGAAGAAGTCCGCTAAGTGGAATGGGAATTGCTGCTTACTTAACTCTTGTATTCATGAACAATAGGTTAATTCTTAAACAACTACTTTCCCCAATAAAAATTAGTTGGGTCATAAATCTCGTAAGTTTAAATACCTGAGACTTTAAACCAGAAAGAAATAGCTACACAGACATGTTTCATTCTCGCTAAATCCTTAACTTGTTTTCATTTATGATGAAAACCATTATGAAACCTGCCGATACGCCTAGAAATGTTCCACCAGGAAAAAGAGAACACGTCATCCCTTTTTTATGAAAACAGATGTTGATTATTCAATGAAATGCAATGAAAAGATTCATCACAGGTTACCTATAATGATAGTAATTTCAACTATGTCATTTTTACTTTTTAAATCTTTATTTTTAGACAGCCCTAATAGTTCATGTTTAAATTTCTTCTTACCAAAACAGTGTTGTTCTTTTAATTAATTAATCCTCTTAAGAATCTCTATTTCGCTTTTGTCTCAATATAGTCAGTATTAGTGTTTCTTATGATTTTATGGGCTTGTCTTCTGCTTGACATGAAGTGGCATCCTAAGTTTCTATATTCTAAGGTTGCTTCTGTCACTAACCAATAACCACTGGCGACCACTGGGGACCAGTCTCTTGCAACGTCCGTGTTTAGGGATATTCAGTTGTCTGAGTCAATAACTTTACTTAGGATCAAATTCCGAATCACCAATTCACGAGATGCATTCACTACTATTTAACTACAGAGTTGAAACCAAGTCAACCACGCATTTAAAGTTCTGCCGATTAACAATTCAAGACTATTACTATCTTGTATCATTGATAAAAACGTAGACTGTTAAAATCCTTCTGTTGTTAATGGGAAACGTTCTTTTGACATATCCCGAAAGTCCGAAGACAGTCCCTGATGAGGTCATGAGTTTTTGTATCTTATGAGTCTTAAAAGGGGGAAAAAGACTTTAATTTTTACTAGCTCTCTAAGCTAGTTTCTGTTTGTGATGAAGTCAATCTCCAGATTATCTATTCAAATTCAACAACTTACCAACACCTTATTTTGTTGAGTACCATTCTCAGGGAACTTTGTTTGCTTTGAAATATAATGTGGGTGGTTTACCGAACTCTGCTTTTTTCCGTCGAACTTTCTTTCCCATTTTCTCTTTCAAAGTGGTGTGATAAGTTACCCATAATTAAATGACTGCTCTTTTCTATTTAGTTGTTTTTTCTCAGCTGGTTGATTTAACTGTGAAACTTTCATCGTCCTTCTAGACAATATCTTCGGCTTAGGTTTCAGTATGAAATGGACTTATGTGAATTCTCCACGACTGATGAAATAATTGTATCTTATGGCAACCATTGTCGTGAATGGTTGTTCATTTACGTCTTTGTTGGTCATTTGTATTGACTTGGAGTTTGAACTTTCTTCTCATGTGATTTTTCTCACTAGTTGGTAAATTTGTTCCACAATAATATGTTTGTTAATTGCTGATTCCCCTGAGTACCAGGCTTCTAGAAATTCTCTGGCATTTTCGATGTTCTCTGTAAAATTGGGGTCCATGATTGTCTACATGAATTGATATGAAAGAATACATATTGTGCCTTCTAACAACTAATTAATGTTGTTGGATTCGCACTTGAAGTGAACATCCCACTTTTGACCGATGTAATGTTTATTGCTGTTCCTACAGTTTATTTTGTAAATGGTATTAATTTTCTCTTTTTCTTTTGGATTGCAACCAGCCCAGGAAACACAACTAAATCAAAATCATCCACCTGAGCTACAAATCTTCTCCACTATTTCTAAAGGATTGCTCATTAAGTCCATTTTTAGTTGATAATGCGATGACATGGTAACAGTCTGTTCAGTGAAACATGAGGTAGTTCAAGAATCAGTCAGGTACATTATTTATAACTACAGATTGCCATTCTACAGAGGATGAAAGAGAATCAGGAGACACTGAATCACATTTTTCTATACCATCAGTAATGCACAGAACGGAGCTAAGGATATTCAATTCTCGTGATAAACACCTTATCACTCATTAATAGAGTCTGAATCAAATGAATTAGACTAGTCCACAACATAAATAGTTATTGCTTTATTATTCTTATTTCATTTGGTAACCAATAAACATTTGTAGCAAAATAACACTAAGACCTGTCAATACGAACTTTTGAGGATAAAGTTATATAATTGAACAATAGTTACCTTAAATAACTGTAGTTCATGTTCCCTTGTCAGTCTGTCAAGCTCATACTCGAATTCTTTGTGAAGATTGACCAAGTGGTTGTGAAGAGCTATTTGAAGTGTTTTGTATTCACCGGTCTGTTGATTTTGTTGTTGATGTTGTTGCTGCTGTTGTTCCATTTGATGCGATACGTCATATTGCTCACCGTCATCCTTTGCCGTAACGCTTGTCTCATTAAACGCAGTCCATGTATACTCCATATTAAGCTGGTTGTCGTAAGATAAGAAAATTACAACTGTTTAAATATATTTAGAAGAAACATTCAACTTGTGTTTATGCTAGAATATCTCAGATACCTTCATTCACCAGACAATTTAACATGCATAATGGTATCTCTGAACTGCTGAAATTTTATTCAACTAAATCATTTTAAACAGGTTCTTATTGAGTTCAGCCTCTGTCTCCCACTGAAGATACTGAATGGGACTAGGAATTTAACTATGAACTGATGAAACCTATAAGTCTGTGAAATTAGGTACAACACGTTATTTTTAAAAATTATTTTATTCCTTTACGTTACTAGTGGAACATAGAGCCTCAAGATAGAGGCTTGAAGTTTCGGTAGCAGTGGCGTTTATTTTTACGGGATGGGGTTGCTAGCCTCATGCCAAACCTTCCCTCTTTACCAGTCTTATTTCTGACTTGGTGAGGTCAAGGAGTGCCTCGGCCGGGGATCGAACCCCGGACCACCTGCGAAGTCGGCGAGCACTCTACCGCTGTATCACCAACACACATAAACGAATAATATTATTTTCAATTAGATCCAATCAAGCTTTGCTCAAATTTAAATAACTTTACAAATAAACTAGTCACAGTAATTTCTCCATTGGATAATAAGTTTGTGCATATAAATGAGCAAATAGTTATGATAATAATCACAATTCTATTAACAACAAAGACGAAAAACTGGAGCAGCTTGTGACAACATGGATAATGAAAAATTGTGTAATTAAATTAACAAATATTTATTCATAGAAAGAGGCTAAGAGAAACAAACAGTCAGATTAAGTAATGCTGCCTTCTAAGGAAAGCAAATAAGTTATGCTTTGATGAAGGTGCAATAAGATTAAGAGTTGATGTATATATTCATATACATAACGGGTGGCAGTTGTTTCATCACACAATTAGCCTGCACAACTGAGTCATCCAAATGAAAAATCACTGTCAATCGACTTATATTTAATATTTATTTGTACAGCTATGTATATTACTGGAAAACCATGCGAGATCTAACTGAAAACAATATTGTTCGATTTCGAGTAATTTACTTATACTCAGGAAAATAAAGCTTATCCAGAAAATTACATACTCACTTCCTTTAGGCCACAATTTTACAACTACTATAAATCAAATAAGTGGTATAGATAATAGCAGTAACTAGGAGTTTTTATGTTTCCTGACAAATGAGATGACAGCCGGGTAATAAAACGCATTTTTATCACAGTCACTTACATTCAGAAATTCAAACATATGAAACACAAATTACGACATTCCAATCGTAACTGCTTGCTGTTAGCGAAGCAGAACGAGAGGATTTACAATTTTGGAATAAATGATGAAGCTTCTGATTGTAGCATTAATTATTCGTGTTATTTGTTCGCCTGGGAACTCATAGTAAACTGGAGTGACAAAATGAATTTACAGTGATTAATTATCAGATTTAATTATTGCAACATTTTCCAATGCTTGCTGTTAACGGGTTCCTATCAGTCATCTGTGCAATCTGGTCACTGAGGTGGGACAATTGTCACTTTGACGCATTTGGAATTGTTGCTAGGGTGTTAAATAAAGTTATCAGAAAATCCTGACTATCAGTCTACCATTTTGCTGATCACATTGAGAACTTGACTGGTACTGTAACAACAGAAGACAAGGACCAGGCCAGACCACTTATTAAGGACTAGGGACTGGATAAAATATATACAAATATGTTTACAGTGGACTGAATGCAATCAGTGTATCCATTGCAGTCTTAACCGACGTCGACTGTGATCTGAATAGCTTAGTAGTAACGTGTGTGAATGCAACACTGGATGACAGAGGTTCCATTCTCATTGGGTGAAAAGTTAATGATTCAAGTCAGACAGTATAAAAATAATCAAGGAAGGCAAGCCTTTTCACTACACTGTCTTCTATTTTTTTTTTTGGTAACTAATGAACAAGTGTTTTGTTTTTATTCTGAACATGGAAGAAAGTGTATAACTTTCTCGAAGTCAAACCAACTAGAAAGAAAACATTTACAAAGTCTTAAAGTTAAACACAGTTTCCCCGTCGATTGGCTTTTTATAGATCATCTAATATCACTATACAGTTTACTCTAGCCTGATAAAAATTATCTTCATGGTTTCGATAAAGACATCTAGAATTGGTCACCATCAAGAGACTAACTCGCGTATAAGACACGGAATATTAAATTGTGGTCATAAAGAAAGCAGTGAATATCCATTATGCATCACTACAGGCGATAAGGCTGTTCACTGTAGGTGTATGTTTAAAAGTATAGGAGTTGGAATTAATTAGACATTGTACGACACTTAAAGTTACAAAAGCGGTAACTTAATTGAAATACTGAACTTTTATATCTAGAAGACAGTATTGATATTGCTTGTTAAGTGCCCGCAAAGAAGATTATCCAAAAGCCTGCGTTTAAGTAAATTCGGAACCTATTATCTGAATGTATGCTCATATCAGTGGGTGATAATGTTCCCACCGAAGCTTCAATTCGGCCCATGTCTTTTCAGACGTCAAAGGTTTATTGGATGTTGTACTGAACCACTAGGACTAGGTTATTCGAAGATAAATGATGAAACTCAAGACATCTTGAATTCAGTAATTTCTGCAGATGGTAAAGGTGATGATGATTTACAAAATGCACATTCATGAAGAACTATTGTTTAAATACGCATCTCGGTTGAAAAAATATCACTGCTCTTTTAGTGCACAATTCCCAAAAATATTTCTTGCTGTCGTCATAAAATTCTGTGCATTTTATAATAGTACTCATAGCTGAATTTACCTCAAATGTTTCTACAGGATCACTGACTGAATTCTCTTCCGCTGGTTCTGAGGTATTTCGTTCTGAATCACGACTGAAAACAGGAAATGGTTTGCCGGGTGTTACGGAAGATGATGTTGAATTGATCGGTTTAGATTTTGAGTCACGCCTGAGTACGCCGAGCCTCAGTAAACAGTTACAAAACTGACACACGACAGATATTAAACTATAACTCCAAGGACATCCAGATTGGATTATCTGCCTACAAAACCATTGTACCAAAGTCTGACCTACAAAAATTAAAGTAAAATGCAAAAATAAGACATTATCATGGAAATAAGTTGACAAATATGGGATACATTGCTGAGGAGAATGAAGATACCATCTTAGGAACATACCGATGTTTTTACCATTATTACATGTACGTTAAATAACCTTTAATATGTTGATTGATATTGAAATTAAAGCCCACACTGCAGTGCTATAAGAGTTGTTGACTATGTACAACAATGACTAAGCTAAAGACTAGTATTAAGTCTTTGATTTTATTATGATTACAAAAGGATTTGGTTAGCTTTTAAGCTGGTGCATAGTAATTCACTTTACGTCTATGATCAAAGTATGAACATGAATAAAGCTCAATAGGTTCTTTTTACTCTTTTTACGTTTATGAAGGAAACCAACTGTGTAATTATAAAAATTTGATCTATTCTTATCCATTATTAGTAGTAGGAAAATCTAATTCATACCCTGTTTAGTACTGAAGGTGACTATTTACATATAACCTCATGGATTTTCAATTTCCGCGAGTTTCAGGTACTTCTTATGGGTTTAATATTGATTCGTCATGAAATTTATTAAAAAAGTAATCAGTTTGACTTGCAGGAAGGAAATGATGTCAGATTCAGTAGTTGATTGTTCGTTAAAGATACAATAGATATATGTTACATTTTTCCTTCGTTGTTTATTATGTATTCTGAATGCGTTACTCTCACGTCTACTTGATTTTATTTTTCTACTATCAGTTGCAAAACTTCATGTATTATTCAACTTTATTGGTTATTTCATTTCTTTTATATAAGTTGAAACTTCACGCTTCATGTGATTACATTTTACAGGAGAATATATCTGGGAATAAATGAAGTTCAAACGTGATAGGGTAATAGGTGTAAATTCCCAGTTTTGAGAAGTATTGAATGATGAAAATATGTGTTGCATTAGCGATTACTCGAGTCTAAAACATCCTTACTGTTATCAATATTATTATGTTCCCGAGTGGAACATAGGGATTCAAAAACACATCTCCACTCCGATGTATTTTTTGCTGTCCTCCAGAGCTGAGTCCACGATTGTCCATAACCTCTCATTTCCTCCTCACACGATTTCCTCCATGTCACTCTCAGATCACTCTCAGACCCATTTGGGTTTCACTCGAGCGATGGCCTGCACTGAACGCGACATCATTTGACAACCTCCTCAATGTATGCCCGGTTCATCTCCATTTTCTGTTTGTTGAGGAGTCGGCTCTTGATTCGTTTGTTCCACTGCAGAGTTTCTTGTTGCTGATTCTTTCTGACTGGTCCGCCATTTGATCTTCAATATGAAAGCAGAGAAAAGGGCAGCTGTTGATAAAAGTCTGTAACTTGTTGGAAATCCTTTTCATTATACACTGACCAGGTTTCTGACTCATACAGAAGAACTGACTGACTGGTTGACTTCACATTTGCGTTGAAAATCCAAATTTCGCTCTTCAAGCTAAAACAGGAGTGCAGAAGATTTCCAGACTGATTTCAGATTGATGAAGATGTATCTCGCCTTTTCGATTCTGCATGGCTTTGATATCTTCACTCGTTCCGTGTGCCTGTCATTGAAACTATGCTTCCTAGTCGGATAAGTGAAGGCAGTGACCTCTGTCAAATCCCTCAACTTGGTGCTAATAGGTGCTAGCTGTTGTTGTTGGTAGTTGGTTATCTTCATCACCTCCGTCTTCCCTCTGTTCACCTGAATTCCTACATTCCCTGTCTGCATCTTCAGCCATTTTGTTGGTTTTCACTAGCAAATCTTCTAGTTTTTGTGACGTTCAGCATAAATCATCCACGCGCGAAATCCAGATCTTATAAAGTCTTCTTATCGGTCCAACATATTCCTGTCTTCTCACTTCCAAGCACAGTCTTCCTCACAAACCAGTTCACCAGAATTAAGAATATCTTCGCCGATAATACGCGGACAGATTTGTCTTACTCCTGTATTCGCTTCGAACGACTCTCTGAGTTTTTCGCTGTGGGTCACTTGACTGATACTTGGCATTGCCATATAGTCAGCTGTTGAATGAGGTTGACGGAGATTCGAAGCACGCCATTGTATCGAAGAAGTTTCCAAGTTACTTCGCGGTCAACACTGTTAAAAGCCTTTACAAATTCGATGAAACTGAGGCAGAGATTAGACTGCCATTCTATCCTTTGTTCGATGATGCTGCGTAGACTTGCAAGTTGACCGACACGTGACTTCTCTTTACTGAATTCAGCTTGTTCGAGTAGACGTCGAATCTGTATCCAGGGCTTGTTCTGTTCTCTCCAGGATGAAGCAATTTAGTATTTTACCTGACAAGGACAAGAGTGCTATTCGTGCCAGTTCTTTTAGAGGCTCTTCTTTGGCAGTTTCGCAAGGCAACCAGCCTTTCTATCAAACAGCAGTACTTTTCTTTACTTCCAAACGTTTTTGATGAGAGTTAGAGAGTCAGGGCCACGTTATGTCTCAAAAAATTCTCTCCTTACTTAATCCAGATATGAATTTTAGGTTAGACTACCTGGAATGGCCTGTTCTCAAGGTAGTGATTTACAAGATATTGTCATTAATTGACTCCCTCAGTCGGCAGACTGCAACTTTTTGTCAAATAATATGAATCTTGCTGCTATTTTGCTGTACATTTGGTGCGCTGATTATGAGCATAAAAATAATGAAGCATTAACTCAGGGGAAAATGGAACAAAACTTCCTTTCTTCTTCAGTATCTAAGTTTTACGCTTCCAAAAGATCAGTCTGGAATCGAAAACTCGAAGAATTTTGAGAAGAATATCATGGCTCATATTTTGTTCAAAATCTCAAAATGTCATTTTATGTGGAATCACACTTCATTAAGCAGATTCTGAAAAATTGCCACAGCTGGAATTAGAGGAGTTTTGCAACAACTTTTGACCAATATTATCTTCACTTTAAAAGCGAGATAAATTCGTTATCAGTTTTTTATGTTGATGTACATAAAAATAAAATTTGATATTTAACAATTAAACGACAACATCTCATTACAGGTCCTTTTTTCAAACTTAAAGATATATCCGCAGATCAGCTTTTATAAAAAAGCGTACTTCTCATTGGCTTCAAGAATAATTCCGCTGCAAACACAGACTGACTAGAGAACTGTTGCAAACCGAAGTATAGTGGAGAGTTATTTTATCCCAGCTTGGGACTTTTGAACACGATGTACCAAACATACTGTGGTGAGAGCTGTCTACTAGCCAAATTGGTAGACAGTAATTGACGTCAATATCTACGTTCCCAAGATTTGTCGTGAGAAAATGTGAACAAAGATTGATTCAAAACCGACCACAGCAGACTTTGCGTAGGCGGATGCAGTTAACATATAGAGGATTTGACATTCAAGAAACAGTCACAAATAGATGAAAGATTAACTTTACGTGAGAAACAACCAATCGGAAGACTGTGTTTGTTTACTTAAATATCCATAGTAATGTACATGGAAATATATAAATATGCGTTGATTTCCTTAATAAATGATCTGTTGCCTGACTCTTGCCTTCTGTCGTTACAATACTACAATGCATTGAGTCCACTGTATTTTGGTTTCAGATAAAGGACGTTACTTTTTACTGAGGGAATTGAAATGAAAAACTTCAGTGACTGTAATCAGTGGTTATAGCAACTAAGTCTACTTTGAAATAGGCTAATTATTACGTTGATTCGTGTAAACGCTGATCGATAATTTACTTGATATTATTATCAGCAATAAATATCGTATGCTGGAAACATCACCTAGTAAATAAAACTGCATCATTATGTCATACAACAAATAAACAAAATAACATGAACTTATGCTCAACTACTGAATGTTCACTTGAACAATAACACTAAGTAAGATTAGACGAAATAATCTCCGGCATTAACTTTGAACACTATCAGGCACTACTAAATCATCCATTCTATACATTTATCAATTATCTGACAGAAAATTTTCTAGTTTTAATTTTTTAAGTGTCTCTTGTCTGAATTCACCAAATCACATGAGCAGAATAATTATGTGCATTGCGTGACTACACTTCTTGTAGCTCGGATATCTTGATGACAATGAATTATCGGGAATGAAATAAGATGTTTTTCCTGATTTACGGCATTAATCTGGTTATGCCTCCCTGAAATTAATGTAATATATAATACTGTTATATGATTTTGGAATGATTAATTATTTTTGATGTGTGTAGTATTCGCTAATTAAATGATGTTCACATAGACTTAGCACATCAGCCATGGAATACATATGTTTTCAGGATTTGATTATAAGCTGATATCGGTTAGACAGCCAATGGAAGGCCTGAGAGTTCGGGATAGCTGTCTCATCCTAGTCAGAGACTATGCAACAAAATGCACACACCGGGGTTGGATCCCAGTACTGTCCAGGTAACAAGGATAGCGAGCTCGCAGACCATTGAGCCAATGGGACTTGATCCAATGGCGTATGGCTATATCGTGATGTTGCAGAAGTTAGAATTCATGGGCTGGCCATTGGGTCAGGTCCCAGTGCCTGAATTATCTGCGAGCTTGACTTATAACCGAGAGGTCCTCGGTTTGATTCCCGGTGGGTATATATTTATGAAGAGTCCCAAACTAAGCTGATACAGCTGTCCGGTACACTGAGGTTTCCTAATGGTTCTCTAGCCGATGTCATCTCATGACAAGATCCTGTAAACCATCAATTGAATCCCTGTTGACCAATACTTGAACATATATTTTCATTTACACAAAATCATTTCAAATTCCATGCATTACAAATCATGACGATATCTATTCATATCTCTTGAATGGATGAATTTAAATGAAGATTAACGTAGATGGAGCTTTACTTAAGTATTATAACAGTGATGTGGATATATGTATTTATTATTATTGTTACCATAATTATCATTCTCCAGTTTTCCTAATAAATACTATTTTCATTAATCTAATATCTGGTTTCAATTCTCAGTTTGATTCTTAATACTGACTTTATCAAGTACAGTCACGTCATTTCCTCTGTAGACCATCTGTATATTTTGAGTAACTTATGTGTCACTCAGCAGCTCGTCGATAGCGTCCTATGGGTACTCTCTTGTCACATTTACGACGTTAAGAAAAACGAAATGTCAAAAGGTGTTCACAAATGTTTGATCTGTATAAACTAGTTCAGTTACAGCCTGAATTTTGTCGCCAGCACACACCACGAAGAAGTAGATATCTAGATTCTGAACCGGTTAAAAATTACTCAATTAAAATCTCGCCAGCTTCGATGCAACCTCAGGATCACTAGGCTCCTATAAAATAAGGAGATTCTTAAAGAATCATTCACTTAGAAAGTGATTTCCTGTATATGTGTTTACTTCCGATTTTCTGGACCACAATTATGACTCAATCTGTCTTTGTATCTTAAGTCGATTTTCCATAAATTTACTAGTAGCACAGTGATAGTGCAATCTTAGTTAGTTTTTTAATGGTGCGGTTATAATTTCTTTTCAAATATATACATGCGAACGACTTTGTTGTTTCAGTCACAGTTATAAAGGATAAATTACTAAGCTCACCTGAAAAACTGTTCGATAGGTGGATGGGTTCATTTTGGTCGGATAAGTTTCTTTTCAGTGTCTGTGATAAAACTGGTTTCTTGAGAAAATCTTCAACAAATTTCTCACTTCTTAGCTCATTAGAATTGCAACCGTTTGATGAAGTTGCTGTTATTGTCGTTTGCGTTGTCATCTCCGCTGATGTTAAATGTAACTGAGACAAACTTACTGCGGCGGAAGATGTTGAAGCCAGTAAAGTTGACACTGATGACATTGAACGTCCAAGACAATGTCCATTTACAAACCGGTTGTGATTAGTATTTTCAGACAATGAAAATCCCCTATGATCTAAGAGTAAATTATTGTCAACTGTTGTTTCTTTCTTAAGACGATTTCTTCTTAATAATGTTGATGCTGTAGACATCTGCCGCCCGTTTGAACTTGAAGGTAAAACAAGAAGAAGCATGATTTATGTACTGTAACACATCATCAGTATGTTGAAGACAAAAAGCACGATACTTAGATCTCCAACATGATATGCAATTCACTTCACTTACATTAATTTTTGTAAAAAGGGCATTTTTTCTTCACTTATGTAGAAATATCCTCTAAATGAGTGCCAACAAGTACGAGAACTAGTTAAAGAGAAGCTTTACTTGACTAACTGGTAAATTTCTAAATATCTGATTAATGTATCTTTAAAGCGCTATTAGATCGTTTTAAATTAATTTTCAAATGACCAACTGAAAACAGGAACGTTAATTGACGACCACATATTGAGAACGATTATTGTGTGTCCATCATTCAACATAATAATCCATAAGCTAAATTGAACAGTAGATAAATGTGAGAAAAATTAGAGTAGTGTAACCGCGTAAGTTAAATTAAACCAGTAATTCATTATAACTATCCATTCTCTGCTTTCTGAATGGAACATGGGACTTCAGCAGCACATCTTCATTGCACTCAAACGCTTCAACATCTGCCCATAACCTTTTAGGTGTTATTCAAATGGTATCCATGTCATCTCGGACCCACGCCCACACATTCGCCTCCCACTAGGATCCTATTCGAAGGCCCAGAATATGTGATATCACTTGAAGATTTCCACCTCCATTTCCTTCTGCATATATGCTGGATGCTAGGTCGTTGGGTCATTAGCTGCCAGAGTTTCTTACCGTGTAACCTTTCTCACTAGATGTCTGATATACAGTGTCGTGAGTAAACAGCTGTCGGTGAAAGTTTGCAGCGGACTGTTGAAAGCTGTTTTGGTGACGCGCCAAATCTGTGAACCATATTGAAGCACCAGCTTAACATTAATGTTGAATATTATCACTCTGTCCCTTTTGCTAAGTGCTGTAGATCTCCTCTGTAATTTCAGAGCAGTAACTGCCTATACTGGTCCCCCCGGTTGTTGCCGTCTATGACGTCCCCAACCATGCTCCTTGTAGTCAGAAAACTGGTAGTTTGAGTGTCAAAAAATAAACATTAAAGTGAGATGATTCACAATAAGGCGAAATAAAGCAGAATATGAAAGATATAATATCTTGTCGATTATCACTCTCCCAACCTACTTTCAGTTAGGTGTAGGTGGAAGGCTTCGAACATTCTTCCTAAGTTTGTTGATTGTGGTTTAACTCGCATAATCCGTCTTCATTACACTCATACATTGACGTTAACAACTTCACAGACTGTCATATCTATGTAACTGATGACCCTACTTTTTGTATTTAAGATTACTTTTAATTTTTACTCTAATCTGTACCATCTAGAAAGACACTTCTGCACAAACATGAAGAATGGTCTCTCATCTGATGCCTTTCACGATTACTATGATCACATATTCACGTGCTCTACTATTTTAAAATAAGTATAACAAACTGCTGTTTCTTCCACTCAGAGTTGTATAGTTTATCCAACTTTAATAGCAGCAGAGAAAAACTAGAAATAAATGACGCAAAATCGTGTCTGTTTTACTTGTAAACCTTCTAAGTCTTTCAAAACTGTTAAGAAAACTTAAAATTTGTAAAATGATAATTACAGAGGAAGCCTAGAAAGAAAACAGTGTGAACATATACCTTCGGAAAAAAAGGATTTTTTGGAATGAAAAAAAGCTTCAGTGAATATGATAAGTCTGACGTTAATAAATAGAATTTCAACAGTACTCACTATGAATCGATATCACCAAGGGAAACAATTAAAAATCAAGATTAAAGTAGTTGTTTCATTTTGATTTTTCGTTTGTTCTCACTACTTACTTTATAATGGGTCGTGTTTAGTGAGCTTTAACTGAAGCCTGGTAATAAATACTTAAGTTGCAGAGTCAAAGTTCACTGATATATAGGACGGCAGCTATTTACCGCCCTTAGTGACCGTTTGTACTTATACTTTGAATGTTTGACCTCACCATTTTCTGATCAAAACTCTGTGGATTTTGAGTAGTATAGTTATATTAGGCTAACAACATTCTGGAAACTTAAAACTACCCAATGTTTGCTTTATTTAGTTCCGAAAAGTATCGTTCCTAAGAACCAAGAGTTATGCCATTTATCAATTTATTCATTTAAAAATTCAGTTAACTATGACAAAGAACAATTTTCTGATTGTGTCATCTTCATTTGTATCCTTTCAGGCAGATTCATTTTCATACCAGCTAAATTTTATGTTCAGTAATTGGTTGATTCAATAATCAATGCCTGTTTTTTTCACAGAGGTATAATGTAAACAATTCCAGTGTATTTATACTGGTGTGAAATACAATCTATTCCTTACGCCACCCCTGCCCTCTCCTAAGAAAATGCACTTTCCGTAGCTTATGGACAGGTATGTAGTCATGTTTATGTACATTGCAAAATAAAACTCATGCAATGTCTATCATAAGTTATTATATAAAAAGCAGAAAAATACTTCAGTTTATTCATAGTTAGATAAACAATCTACTTCAGTCTAAAGTAATAAATAAATAATATCAGCATTAGTAAGTAGCACCAGGGAAATAAAACTTGTATTCTTTATTTCTCTGTATATTCCACTAGCATTATTGTATCGATAGAGGACCGAAGAAAACACAGCTTAAGGGAGTGTGATGAATTAGTCCATATCACTAGCACATATTTGTGACTGGCATGAATGAATAGAGAAAACACCAGGTAAATGGATGATTGAATGAGGACGAGAGAATCAAATCTTTCAGTAGCCTGAATTGTGATTTCGACTTAAATCTACATCTGTTTCGAAGGTGAAAACGTAAGCATTTCTTTGAAACTTAACGGAAGAAAAGAGTCTTATTAGTTATGTCTTTTCCAATCTTGTAATAGCTAACGACACATGGAATGCACGAAAATAGATGTACATATCACTGATGCTGAAAATAATCAATAATAAGCAACAGAGAAAGTTGTGGATTGACTAGGAATTTGTTGTCACTTTCTAACCTTAATAATAACTGATCATTTTTCAAAATATTTATTTGTTACTTAGACTGCTTTGTTTACTACGGCTGTATTCCTCTTCAATTTCAAGGCGATACACTTATCGTCACACAATGTTTATATTCTGATTGCCATCTTCACCACTTACTATACACACTCCACACCGGTAGATTTCTAGATCATCACGTAGTTGCAGACAATTTATCTCAGTGTACTTTTAAAGTGTATTTTGGACAACCTGGATATTATGTCACTGAAGTGTCTACTATGTTCCTCCGCTTTCTGCTAAGAATAACTGGAAATAGAGAGATTTTTTATATCTGTTTTCACAGAGCGGTTGCTTATTTATTTAGATTTTATACACCTAAAGGGATTCCTTTCTGTGTGACATCACTGAACCTAACAGTGATGATGACGGTGCAATTCACCTCAGTAATTACATACGTAAGTGAAGGCGGCCAACAAACAACAGTATAGAGTTCTTTTTGGATATTTTGCCAATTGATTCACTAAGCCTAAATTAAAATCAGGTGGATTTCAATGTTGTAATATCTGACTCAGACAGCATATTGTAGATTGAATACTGTACACAGCATTAACACTAAAATTATATTTGAATCTCCTTCGCTCAGTCTTAAAAAATAAGAATACAAACCACTTTTTGTACTTACCCACCTAATGTTGCTTTTTGTTCACCTTCATCCAGAGAAAAATTTTGTTGCCACAATGATTTACCGAAGTTATATCCACGTTGGGAAAATATCGATCGAAATGTTGAAGGGACATCGTTCCGTTCTTGACTAAAGAGACGCGGCTGTTGTGAGTGACCATTATTATTATTAGCAGTTGTAGTAGTAGTAGTGGTATTAGTGTTAGCACATGAAGTATTACTAGCACGAAAATGGTGTTCACTTTGTGCTCGATAAAGATACCTCTGTTGACCAAATCTTTTATTAAGTTGTGTTACATTGATGTTGTCGTTCGCTGAACTTTGGCCACCTGTAAATGTCAACAAACCAGTTGAAACTGAAGGTCTACTTAGTTGTCTTGCATTTTGTATGACTTCATCAACTGGCCGATTTCTAAAAGATTTGTTAAACAAATTATTTAATAACAATTTCCCATCTTCAGTCTTTGTTACATCAGTTGGGCCGACTGTATTCGATCGCCTCAGTTGTTGCCTTGAAGACAGATTTGACGGATTCGCTTTTATTAAAGATTTGATTGCATCTTGTTGATTTGATGACAAAGGCCATCCATCAATTGATTTTGTATCTTTAAGTCCTCCTTTGAGAATAGACTGTTTACAGGAGTTCAGTGCATTTGTTCGTCTGTTGAACATTTGGTCTGAAGACAAAGAACCAAGATTTGATGACTTTAGGGATGCAGTGGTCACTTCTGAAGGAGTTGAAGACAAGTATTCTTCCAGTGTATAATTTGGTTGTGAATGAGACATTGATGTTGTTTTACCTCCACCTCTGACAGCTTCCACTTATTACTGAATTCATTTGAGTAGAGTATATGAAATGAAATAAAAGAATTAGATTGTTTAAAATTTGTTATTCGAGGTATAATGATAAAAGAGAATTTTGCTTTGAAAACAAAACTGGAGAGGGCATTATGAAGACCATCTCGCCTATCTATTAAACATTGCAACATGCATTTTCCATGACCAGCTAATAAGTGGAGCTACGGCTTCCCAGGAGAGACATCGAATGGTGAACTTTGCTTCTCCCATATTGGTATCCATAGTTGGATAATTTAGTACATTAATGATTTCTTGATTATAGCACCGTTTTTGTCAAACATACTGAAGGCAATAGTCATTTGTTTATTTTTTTATTTATTTTGATTACACCTTGATTCCACACCGTATTTTCAGTATAAGTATGGAATTTTCAGCATGGATATTGGTAGCCCAAATTTACAGGCCGACCATAGATATCGGGTGTGCGCCGTCAGGGGATCGAACCCCGAACCACGCGCATGGTCGGCGAGAGTCCTAACCACTGTGCCACCGACGCCAAATCAACGTAAAACAAAATCTACAGAAGTAAAGTGAAATAGTCGAGTGATATCTGTGACAAGAAAATAAAAATATTCCCAATGGAATTTTTCTCTTTCTACTTATTCTTCGGGAAAAAAACCTATGAATCTCGTTTTTACTTGACGTTCGATAGAGTAAACTATTATTATTCATTTGTAAACTAGTTGTGTGTTGTACACTTAGGATTATGATTTCTTGAGCGTCTATATCAGCATGATATCTCTTCATATATGTTGGGAATGTCACAAATCCAGAAGTTTCACATGACTTAGTTGATCGAAGGAATTTGTCTTTTTATCAGAATCCAATCTCACAAATTATTCAAATTCTAAAACTACAATATGGAACCGACTCCATCAGTTAGCACTGATGATAATTTTTCCGTTACACTTAATTTGGTAGACCTTAAAAGTCCCGACCTGTCATTACAAGCTATGATAAGACAGTTCGAAAACCAACCAGATCTAACGATCGACACATTGATGACCAGTTATTAAGATTATAAAGATTTGATAGCACTAAACACTGTAACTAATTTTCTATTGTTGGTTTGTAAGGATGAGTTTTTTATGCGAGTTGATCACGGATTGGTATCAGTTAGAGGACCATTGAAAGCCAGGGAGTACTGGACAGCTGTTTCATCCTAGTTTGCGAATCATCTCCCAGTACGCAACCACTGTGGTTTGAACCCAGGACCTTCCGGCTACAAGGCAAGCTAGCATACAACTCAGCCACTGGGACCCGATTCAATGGCTCATGAATTCTAACTTCTACCGATTCGTGACTCCCAAATTTCGGTAATCACGAAGTGTTGGATTCTAACGGGTCCACAGACCGTGAAATCCAAAAGAGTACAGCTTCAAATCAGTGGTTAATAGGAATAAACTACTATCGAAAGTATTTTGGATCACAATGTAGCTGACCTTTTCTCCTTACTTTACAGTCTGCCTAATCTTTGATGATACAAACGCCTTACGGATCAGGTCTGTACACAGTAAGTGACATAGAATTTCCGCTCCACAGTAAAAAAAAATCATTCATGGAAGTAGTAGATTTGCTGATAAATTGTCTTTAGCCGAATAATACCATCTTTACCACTAAAACTTAAATTACCTCGAAATGCTTTACGACCCACAATCAACCAGTTTAACTTTCTTCTCTAGAATATTAAATGATTTGATAAATTCAATTCTCAGAGAAGTGTTTGTAAAAAACTGGTTGCATCATCGATTTCTACATAATAATAACAATGTTTTCAAGTATCAGTCGCTTTAAAGTCACCTTCATTCGATTGATTGACTGATTCTTGCATTTTTTCTTTATTATGTTTCAACTTATTTATTCAAGGCGTTGTTATTTGGTTAACTGTATATTCAAAATTATTAGTTTGACTAAAATACTTTTTATCTCAATAGTCAAACAAAAAAGAAGATAGACTAAACAAAATATTTCCACTTTTCCATGAGGAACAGTAAGTGTAGCTATGATTTATGTACATGAATATATGTCTCTCAATCTGTGTGAAATTGAATATCAAAAGCTGCATAAAAGTCTTAACTCCCATCTGTAGGATACCAAGAGCCGAATAAATTTCTAACAAGCTTACCTCAAATTATTTTTGGTCTTATCGATTCACCACATTCATAGTCACACAGAAAGTTTTCAGGCATCTTATTAGTTTAAAGGTAGATCGGATGATGGCAAGTGTGAAAGTAATAAATAAATGTAGCTCATGACTCGTTGCCAGTGCTGAAATAAATCTAGCCTTAATAACCTTTGTACATAAATTGGCAAAAGCTAGTTGTATAACTAGGATATGAGGTAGGCAGTGTCACCTACCTACTTTGATGAGTCAGTAACTCTCTTGATATCTGATATCATTGCTTGCACTAGTTGTAACCCAGTGATTTCTAACTTTAGTACTTATCCATCTTGTTCAAATTAGTAGTAAGACGTACTTATAGGTATACACAGTAGACATGTAAAGACTATATGACATAAAAGTGATTTTTCTAATTACTTTATATCCTGTACATTCTCGATAGTACAGTCATAAGGAGCTCGTAATAAGCTTACCTCAGTGGGTAAGTCTAGAATTACCACTTTCTAGAAGACGTATTACTTAAAACCCCAGCTGACATCATACTTCATCTTAATTGCCTTACTGTTACCTAAATCGTTTCATTATTATTATTATTGTATCCTTTAATTCCTACAGGAACATAGGGCTTCAGCCACACGTCTCCATTGCG
Source organism: Trichobilharzia szidati (assembly GCA_944472155.2). Classification (NCBI taxonomy): domain Eukaryota; kingdom Metazoa; phylum Platyhelminthes; class Trematoda; order Strigeidida; family Schistosomatidae; genus Trichobilharzia; species Trichobilharzia szidati. Next base: position 42,209,335 of record OX235271.1, read on the forward strand.
TTCTGTTCTCTGCTAGAGTCTTCACCAGGCTCCATGTCTGCCCACACGTTTTCATCTCCTCTTCTCATGATCTCCAACAAGTCACCCTTGCACTGACGACCAACTCGCCGCTTCCCATTCTGTCGGGTTCCACTCGAGCAATGGCTTGTCTAGTGATGTCACTTGATGGTTTCCTAAGAGTATGGCCAGCCAATCCATCTCCATTTCTTCCTGCCTATTTGTTTCACAATCGGTTCCTGGTCGGTTTGCTCCCAGAGATCTCTGTTGCTGATCCTTTCCGGCCATCTGATCTTGAGTATTGAGCGAAGACAACTGTTAATGAAGGTCTGTAGCTTGTTTGAGGTGCTCTTTGTGACACGCCAAGTCTCTAATCCGTATAGTAGTACTGACTTGACATTGGAGTTGAAAATCCGGATCTTATTTTTGATGCTGAGTGCTGTTGACCTCCACACAGACTTGAGAGTAGTGAAAGCTTGTCTTGCTTTTCCGATTCTTGCTTTGATATCCTCGTCAGTTCCGTCCGCCTGTAGTTGAAACGATGCTTCCCAAGTAGGTAGGTAAAAGAGGTTGTTTCTTTCAGGTTCCTCCCATTTATGCTGATTGTTGTCAGTTGTTGTTCTTGCCCAGGAATATTCATCACCTCTGTTTTATCTATGTTCACCTGAAGTCCTATCTTTGATGCTTCTTCTGCCAACTTGTTGCTTTTCGCTTGCATGTCTTCCAGTTTGTGGGAAAAATTGTTTCATTGATCTCACCGATATAACGACGGTGATTCGGCACCATGGATAATATGTAAAGAATACACTCATTTTGAAAGCTGAGATAATTTATTTCAACAGTGTTATGACGACGCCAGAAGACCATTAAACGGTAAACTATACGATTAGTTTAAAGATATCCTTTATTTCACACACATATTTTTTCAGGCGTGGAGTGTTATTCATGCAGAAAACTGACATTTCACTCCTCAAAGATATTTTTTGTTAATCGCCTATGCGAATGGGAATGTCTACTGAATAATTAATTTCTAAACACTTCTTTAAATTTCTTTCCGCCCCAGAGGTAGTCTAAAATGAAGTAATCTTCGTCTATAACGGAGTGTGTGGCTACGACTTTCTAAACCTTGAACGTATCTTACGCCAAATTTCAACACACAATAATAGCAGCTACAGAATGACTGTAGAAAATGATGCACTAAACGTCTTCTTCATGCATTAAGTGTAAGAGAGAAGTGGTAAACATAGTGTGCTTAATACTAGCAAGCCGTAATTCAGTGTCAAAATTAGTCATCTGAATATATCAACTGTTTGCTTATATAAATCTCCAGAATGACTACCGATTATACATTTAACATGAACATTCCTATAATTCATTGAGAACATAATAGTTAGAGCGAACAATTTTGTTTCCAATAAATTCATCTTCAGGCTCTACTATTATAAATCCATTCATCTAAGCATACAATAGCCAACCAGTAAAGGCAAATTACAATCATATCAGAAATGTGTATTGTGGAACAAGTTTAAGTAAGATGGATGGGATGGAACAATAGTCAGTGACTTGCTCTATTCAGGTAGGTAGTTGCCTGGGGTTCTACTGAGAAGTCGTGACCAGTAGGGTGCAGCAGGTCGGGCGTGAGGACAAATACTCGCCGAAGATATTGGCTAGGGGTCGCGTTATGTTGTGAATTGGCAGAAGTTAGAATTCATGGACCATTGGATCAGGTCCCAGTGGCTTAATGGTATACCAGCTCGCCTTGTAACCAGAAGGTCCTGGGTTTGAATCCCGGTGGGTGCGTACTGCTGAAGACTCTTAAACTAGGACGAAACAGCTGTCCAGTACTCCCAGGTTTTCCAATGGTTCCCTAACTAATGTCAGCTCATGATGAAAATCCTGTAAACAATCAAATCCCAACAAATTAACACTTGAATAGTCAGTTAATTTTGAATATGCATGGTCGATGAGAACATGAGATAAAATGAGACGAAATAATATAATTATGTGTGTATGAATATGAGAGCGTAATCAGGGTGTGTGAGACAATATGAATACTACAGAAAATAAACCAACGAATGGGGCGGACTAAACATAAGTTCAAGGTCGAAAATAACGACAATAATAATGATGATTGTAAAATCAAAATAACGACGGTGTAGTGCAAACTATTGGTGAATGATTGCCAAATAACAATAATAATGAATTTAGTGAAGTGGAATGAACAGGATTTTGTAAATACGAAAACAAGTTAGAAAAGCACTACTCAAACCTAAGGGAATAAAATCGTAAGAAAAGTCGTGAATTGATAAAAAGTGGAAAATGAACGTTTGTCAGTGAATCAAGGGAATAGAAGAAGAAGAAGGGAAAAAGAAAACTGTGATAGGAATTTAAAGTGATAATGTTTGTGGAGGTTTTGTTGGTCTTATTGTAGGTCGAGATAAACATAGAGGTTGAACTGAGAACGGATGGTCAGTTATTTACCGTCTTCCTGGTAATCTACCAAGAGGAGCTTGATTACGTCTTCTATCAGTAGCTGAAGCGGCTGCAATCAATACCAGAAGAAAGACTCTTTGTGTACCGAAGAAGTATATTCAACCACTATGTTTAACTCGAACTACAATAATGCCAACAAATCCTCCATGAACATTAGCAATTTAAATTCCTATCACAATTTTCTTTTCCTCTTTTTCTTCTTCTTCTTCTTCTATTCCCTTGATTCACTGACAAACGTTCATTTTCCACTTTTTATCAATTCACGACTTTTCTTACGATTTTATTCCCTTAGGTTTGAGTAGTGCTTTTCTAACTTGTTTTCGTATTTACAAAATCCTGTTCATTCCACTTCACTAAATTCATTATTATTGTTATTTGGCAATCATTCACCAATAGTTTGCACTACACCGTCGTTATTTTGATTTTACAATCATCATTATTATTGTCGTTATTTTCGACCTTGAACTTATGTTTAGTCCGCCCCATTCGTTGGTTTATTTTCTGTAGTATTCATATTGTCTCACACACCCTGATTACGCTCACATATACCTACAGACATAATTATATTATTTCGTCTCATTTTATCTCATGTTCTCATTGACCATGCATATTCAAAACTAACTGACTATTGTTCCATCCTGTCCACCTTATTTATACTTGTTCCACAATACACATTTCTGATATGATTGTAATTTGCCTTTACTGGTTGGCTATTGTATGCTTAGATGAATGGATTTATAATAGTAGAGCCTGAAGATGAATTTATTGGAAACAAAATTGTTCGCTCTAACTAATTTGTTCTGGTCAAAGCTGCTTACCTTGGATAGATTGATATCAGTATGATGGCAAGATGATTTGTTTGCATGTGAAGACTTAAATTTTGGAGGAACTCAAGTTGTCAACCAGTTCAGCAAAGACCACTGACTTCAAATCCGTAATACCTACAATTTATGTTTGATTTCACACAAAATCGAAGAATTACAAGCGATAACCGACAAACTGGTCGAAGAAGCAGCAAAGACAGGACTCCAGGTGAACATAGACAAGACGGAGGTTATGAAAATAACCAACCAACAACAACAACAGCAGCAACATCCAGCGCCAATAACCATCAACGGGAGGGATTTGAAAGAGGTTACTTCATTCACTCACTTATCTAGGGAGCATTGTCTCAACCACAGGAGGAACGGACGAGGATGTCAAATCGAGCGAGAATCGGGAAGGCGAGAAACACATTCATCAACTTAAAACCAATCTGGAAATCTTCGTCACTCAGCCTGCATCAACAACAAAATTCGGATTTTCAATACAAACGACGTCAAGTCAGTCAGTTCTTCTATACGGATGGATCAGAAACTTGGCCAGTGTGTCACAAAGAATATTTCCAACAGCCTGTTGCAGACCTTTATCAACAACTAACTGTCTTCGCTCTATACTCAAGATCAGATGGCCGGAAAGAATCACCAACAAGAAACTATGGGAACAAACAAAACAAGAACCAATCGCTCAACAAATATGCAGGAGAAAGTGGAGATAGATTGGACACTCGCTGAGGAGGCCGCTGGGTGACATCGCGCGTCAGACCAGTGCTCGAGTGGAACCCGAAAGGGAAGCAGCGAGTGGTTCGTCGGTGCAAGGGTGACATGGAGGAGATCGTGTGAAGAGGAGTTGAAACAGTATGGACTAACATGGATGCAGGTGAAAAGTACGGCAGAAGACAGAAGCAAGTGGAGACATGCAGTTGAAGCCCTATGTTCCACTAGGAACCCAAGGGAACAATAGTAATAATAATACGTACGATTTTCATTCCAGCTTAAGTTGTCACTCTATCACGACAATATATGCAGTTTTAGTTATTCTAAAAATGATCTATTTATTATAAGCAATGAGTGCTTTATCTGACACAAGCATAAGTCATGCCCACATTGATGCATATCCCTGTAATCAATCTAATTTTTTCAATAGAAATAGGTATAAAAGTTAAGCTTGACGATGTGTGTCAGTGTAGTGCCATTCAGTTTATGATAAGTATTTGAAAACTTCTTGAAACTTGAGAAAAGACCTTAAGTGGTAGGTATTCAATGGAAGAACCCCGTCTAACCAGCGTTAAGTCTTTGTTGTCGTTCACAGTCAAAAAAATGTAAATCTTTAACTTGTCGAAATCTCACCTTCCCTCTTAGATTCAGACTTGCATCATCCAGTTCGGAAAATAGGGAATTTCCTAATCAGATATTCCCTAAACCCAAGCATTTGCACCCTCTCCTAAGCAGTCTACTCTTCTCTTCCTTAAAGAATAAATCAATTCAAAATAAGTATCTTTTGCTGAATTTCATTATCTATAACTTCTCCCTTCGTCTATCTTAGCCGAAAGCCAGTACACTTCATTTATCACGAGAAGAGTAAACTCCAATGACAATAGTTCAAATTGTCTGCCTTTTATTACTGTGCGAAACTAACTTTCGGTGAATAAAACAAAAATTCGTTAATAAATTTACACTTTAGTAAGTTTTCGCCACTTTGTTATGTCTGTTTATTCTATTCGCAGTCTTGTTAGCCTAATAAATGTCGGAGTAAATTTAATTTAAATATTCCCGCGACAATAATCATAGAACACAATTTGAGCAAATACGGATTTTCGGTAATTTCTCAATAAGGCTTTACAATCATATAATGAAATAGTAATCATAGACATTTGAAAGCAATGTGGGTAAGGAAATTAAAGCACAGTCATGTGAACTAGCAGACAACATTCTAGATGATCTTAATAAAATTAATAACACGGAAATAGTCATTCAAGCGTTTATATAATCTAGGTTGTCAATCCTAGTAAACGTGTACGTAGAATGTGCATGCCTGAAGGGGAAGAGGAGAAAAAAACTTTTTTCTCATAGCGATCATATAATAGAGTGACTGATTTTAAAATAAACTGTGAAACTAGGATTAAAATTTGCAACTGTAGTACAGCATGATGTTGATAATAAAGTAAACGGTCCATATAAAAATAAAATTGAAGTAATGGTTTGGAAGGAATTGACTACATACGGGATTTCATCATGAGGTGAATTCGGTTGCAGAATCATTGGAAAACCTGTGAGTACTTGAAGGCTGTTTTGACCTAGTCACCTGCTGTTTATAGAACAAATAACTAATGTAGATTTGGGGTAAAAGCCCTAGGAGGGAGAGATAGTGTTTAAAAAATGTTTGTTTTCAGTTTCTGAGGTGAGGAAACACTGTTTGGCTGATGTGTCATGATTATCGAAACTAATTATCGGGTCATATCAGTAATACTGAAGTGTTATTACCCTACCACAGATTCGGAGTCAAGTTAACACTAAGCAATTAAATGCAGTTTAGTGTTCAACGTATAATGGGATAACTTTATTTTACACCCAACGGTCATAACTCACATGTGAGATTTTATGTGAATTCAGTTGACTTCATCGTAAAACAAAGTCAAACAAAGGATCACTGAAAATACAAATATGACCAACGGCGTTTGAGGCTTAGTTCTGAACTCTCTCATAGTAAAATAAACCAATATTCTGCAAAGATTAAAGCGAAGATGTTGCAGATTAGAAATGGAATGTGAAGTCAGAATGATTTCGCTAGCGACGAATTCTACCTTCAAATGAATTGATTCGTATCAAACCTGTTACCTGAATATTAAATATTATCTACTAGTTTTATTTCACGTTTGGTTGATGGCTGTTAATACAGAGACCCTAATTGTGTATTCTTTTCATTTTGTACTCTTCAGCTGGATATGCACGCACCACATTAAGTGGTAATGATGCCAGTGAATAAAGCTTTGGTATTTGGGAGGATGATTGCTGTGTTCGTATTTCAGTGGGAATTACCATAACTATAAAAGAAAAGACGTTCAACGAAGAGTCACGCTTTTCAGTGATATCGTTCTCAAGCTGTACAATCATATATAAATATATTTATATAATAAACTGACTTAGCAACAAATGAATATTATCAAAAGTGTTACTAAAATTGTAAATTCTTTAGATAACAAAGTGCGTAATATAAAATGCCAATCGTATACAGACTAAAATAAAATAAGTAAATTGAGTGATGTAATATAGTCGATGGGATTCAGTGGAATTTAACTAAGATTAAACGAGAGTCAAGTTAACACCGGTGGTAACAAGGGGCAGAAACTGAATAGGGGTTGGGGGAAAAAATATAGTTGAAACCAAATCTACGTGTCAGGTTTTAAAACAGATCAGGTCCACTGCAGATTTAATGACTGAAAAGATTCCTTCTGTATTCAGACTTCAGCATTCACCTTGTCAGTTGGCACTGGTTCTGCATTTCAAAGAAGTTTGATTCTTGCTGTTTTAGCAAGGTTCTCACATGTTCTGTAAATGACTTTAAAGTTGGTTCGTGGATTGGTTTGATGTCCAGTTAAGGTATCCTAGGACAGAGCTGTGGAGGAGTACTTTTACTCCTCCATAAAATCTCGAGTATAAGTGTTCGATGATGCATTCGGATAGTAAACGGTGGGTACGGCCGACATGCTTACCTCCACAGGAGCAGATGATTTTATAGATACACATTGATGAGGCCAGAAGTAGTAGCTTATCCTTCACGTTCATGTAAATCTTCTGTTCAGCGGGGAAAGTTAGTCAAATTTCAGCCATGAAGAAGGTTTACTTCAATGAGTGGGACGGGAGGTTTCTCAGTATTTCTGCCTATAAATCTCTGTTGAGTTGTAGATTCAAGTAATGAGGTCTTTTAGGAGTAAAAATTGTAGGTAGTTTTAGTGTTTTTCGCTCCATAGTTTCTGTGATGAAGCGTCTAAGTTAGCCATCTTCAACCAGAATTCTGTTTTGTATTCAATTCTTTTTCCATTGTGTCAGAAAAGCAAATTTCGGGGATTCTGTAGTTGAATGAGCGGATCAAGTTTCTTTTTGTAAATGGAGACAACCAGCTATGAAAGTTATTCAGTTATTCATTCCATGTCTGCTTTCTGTAAATGAATCTTTATGGTGTTCCATCATGTTCACATTTTGTCAGTTGAACCTCCAGAAAAGATATTTTTAAGATATGTCGAACTCACCCTTCCATTTAACTGCCAAATGGTTAGTTCATCTGTTAGAACCACTACATCGCCAATTGGTTAAATATAGTGTAAAAGATGTCTCTGACTTCGTTGAAAACATTAAAGATATGAACTTAGCAGACAAAACTATGTTATCGCTGGACGTAACATCACTATTTACCAACGTCTCCCTTGTAGAAACCGTCGACTACATATGCGAGCAACTCATAGAAAAGAAAATAGAAATCGGAATCACACCAAGAAAATTGAAAGAATTACTACTAAAATGTACTATGAACGTTCAATTTGTATTTAATAAGGAGTATTACCGCCAAATAGATGGGGTTGCTATGGGTTCTCCCCTTGGCTCCTTATTAGCCGACATATTTCTATCTAAATTGGAAAATGGTCCTTTAAAAGAGATACTAAACAAACTCGATTATTATTGCCGATATGTCGACGATACCTTTATCATTTGTAACAATAATCAAGATAGACAACACCTGCTCCAAGTCTTCAATAAGGTACACCCAGCTATTAAATTCACTTGTGAAGAGGAACTCCAAGGTAGTATTTCATTCCTGGATGTTCTTCTTACAAAGAGAACAGACGGTACCTTAAAGCGTAACATCTATAGGAAAGCCACCTGGAATGGACAATATACCCACTTCCATAGCTTCATACCTATACAATATAAGCGCAACCTAATTCATTGTCTCAGTCATAGAATTAGGCGCATATGTACCGACAACTGCATTGAAGATGAAATAAAAAATCTCACAAACGCCCTGCTACAGAATGACTATCCTACCAACTTCGTAAAGAAGTATATCAATGAAACTACACACAAAACTAAGCGAGACACAGTAAGTAAGAAAAAGCTTTACTTAAATTTACAATTTAAAGGCGACATATCCAGCGATATATTAAACCGTAGATTAACGAGAGCAGTTGAAAGAACTTTCAGTGCCGCAAAACTGCATGTCACTTTCTCAACCAAACCGATATTGACACTGCGCATTAAAGATAGATTACCCAAAATGACGACATCAATGTGTGTATATAAATTCAACTGCTCCTGTGGAGCTAGTTATATAGGTCGTATCCAAAGGAATTTATCTTTACGCACTCGTGAACATATCCCGGTCTGGCTTGGGAAAAGAGCGACCAAATCAATAAATAGTGCAATTCTGGCTCATCTAGTGGATAGCGAACACAGCATCAAAATAGAAGAGTCATTTACAGTTGTGTATCGAGTACCAAACAATCTCCCCAAAGGCACACGATTACGCCTCCTAGCCATAGCTGAGGCTTTAGAGATTAATAGAGAAAGACCAGACTTATGTGTGCAGAAAAAACTTATTCACTCCCTCTGTCTACCCTGGCCCACTATAAGGTCACCAGGATCATAATTTTCCATATTATTATTACCATTATTATCATCCTGTGATATCATGTCTTTATTATCCATTTCTCCACCCAGTTTATTTCACCTCATTGTTACCCTTAATTTTGTCAACCTTTGTAATTCTACACTAAGCCTACCAACTCTGTGACATCTTATTGCAATTTACTATTTAGCCTCTTTATTATATCATTAGACATTATCGGTCAGCCCTCACATTCAGTGTCCCCTTTGTTAATGTGTGTTTGTATGTATTTTGTGTCTATCGTATTTCTCTCACCCCAATGACACTTGTATTCTGTTGACTATAAAACAGCATTATATCACCCAATTGTTCATTCACACTTCATCACATTTTTCTGACTATACACCCTATACACATTTGATTGATTATGTTAACTAATGGACTATCATCTCAACTTACACATGCACCCCAATACAGTTTCTGATATTATCTTCATTTGCCTTTGTTGGCTATATGTACTCTATTATTCATGGATTTATAACTGTAGAGCCTAAAGAAGAAGTTACCGAAAACAATTGTTCGCTCAAAATCTTGTTTAGATATTTTTAAGTTTTGACGTGAAGAAATCTACAGACAGCTGACCTAGTGCTGAACCCATAGCTATTCAGTTGCTTGGGAAAAGGAGTTCACTATTACTAGTCGACTTCAGGCTGTTAAGCAGATAAGACTTGGCGTTATCATATTATTTCTGTGTCACACCTTGAACACACTCTTCAAAAAAATTGGTGTAGTTCCTAATCTAAGTCGTAAACTGTAATAACTGGTAAGCAAACATTTTGTTCTAGTTCGGGAACACGTGACTGAATGGAATCAGTGCTATTTAGTGTGTGTTACACCATAACTAACTAAGGCGCCAGCACATGTGGCTGGAAATTCCAAAATAAAACAAAGCACACTTCCTGAACTCCACTGTTAGCCACTAAAAACCAAATGATATAAAGTTAACCTCAATACATCAACGAAGCATTCTTACTAGGGGCTGATATGCCAAATAGGGTATATGGATTTCAGTCCACTAGAACCAAATATATGGAAACTGAAAATTTCCAATGTATAAATGAGTGAGAAACTGTTTAATTTTACATTAAATGTCTACTCCTAGTACAATGAGTAGTATTATAACAGCATAGTAAAACCTAATGTTATATCTAGGACTTTCAGTAGTTTCGTATATTAGGTAAAGGGAGTTTTTAGTGAGTCTACACTTGAAACTATAGACCTTGTAAATAACTGCCTTTATATATATATATATTCAGGGTTCGATAAAAATATAATAGGATGCATTACCTATTATGCAGCCCTGGGTACATTTACAACATGTGATTCATGAAGTGATTCTATTCATCTTTAATGTTTCCATTCATTTTAACGGCTTCACTCTTCATATGTTAGTATTTTTTATTTTATATGGAAAATGTCTCCATTATACCATATAAGTCTATTCTGAAGAATTGTATTATTAAGTGTTACAGAGTTAACGCTTTTGTTGCATAACTTTCAAGCAGTCAGTTATTGACAAATTATTGGTTTAATTTAAAATCCACTGTATATTGTAAAATATTCAAGTTAGATTCTTGTATTGTGCACTGTTCCCGTCAGCCAGAGGTTGAAGTAAAAATAGCTTTATTATGAACAGTGTACCGAATTCTCACCTTAATTCTTTGCATAATATTTTCTACTCAAAATAAACTAGCAGTCTATATATAACATATCACGTGATGTAATAATTCAAGATCTGAAGCATAAACTAATCTCTTATGACATTTTCACTTCGCCTCTGGAATATGCGCACCGGTAGTTTGAAAGTCAATCTAAAAGTATGCGTGAGAACATTTTACTACTCGAGGATATAAATGAATGGTTAAGATAATAAGAATTAGAGAAAATATGATGATGTATTGTGTTAGGTAACCCAGTGATTCGAGTAGGCCGCCAAAAGCGATATAACTGAACTCTTAAAACACTCCATTTGTGTTTTTCATTCGGAAATTCTGATTAGCCAAATAAATGTAGTAAACTTTCTTTTTATGATGAATAAAGGGATATTTTCAAGTGTTGGTTCTGTAGGGATTTTCTTCGATTGGATGGAGGATTTCATCATGAGCTGATGTCAGTTAGAGAACCACTAGAAAACCTGGGAGTACTAGACATATGTTTCGTCCTAGTTTATGACTCTTCAATAGTACGCACTCACCGGGTTTGAACCCAGGACCTTCTGGTTACAAGGTTAGCGAGCTCGTAGACCACTGAGCTACTGGGACCCGATTCAATGGTCCATGAATTCTAACTTCTGCCTATTCACAACATAGCGCGACCACTTCGCAATGTCTTCTTCGATGGGTTACTGCCTCATCTTCAACCTGCTCTACCCTACTGGTCACTAGAACCCCAGGTCACTGCCTAAATAAGGCCATTTTATTCATTTTGTCCCTGAATAAAGGGATAAACTGAAGGAGCATAAATATTTGATCCTGTGGACTTAAATTTCTAAAGTGAGTCTTGATATCATTTCACTCATTATGTAACTAGGAATGGCTTAGTCAGATAGTGATACCCCTCAGTTAGTATCGCACCCACTCCAAGGATTTAGCTACAAATCATTTTATAGAACATGATTTAGGCAAATACGTATTTCCGGTAAATTCTCATTAGACTTTAATATTTACAGCATAATGAAATATTAGTAGCCACAGGCATCTAAATTAATTTGGTTAATCAAATATAGGATCAGAGTTCAGGGATGTGGACTAATGGATAACAATCGAGGCGATCATAATAACAATAATAATAATAACAAGGATAAATTCATTCAAGTGTTTAGATAATCTAAGCAACAGTGAGTGTGTAGGAACAGTGTGCATACTACTGTTGACCCCCACACAAACTTGAGAGAAATGAAAGCTTGCTGTGCTTTCCCAATTCTTGCTTTGATTTCCTCGTCAGTTCCGTCCGAATGTGGTTGAAACGATGCTTCCTAGGTAGATAAACGAAGTTGCTTTCTTCAGATTTCTCCAATTTATGCTGATTGTTGTCTGTTATTGTTGCTGTTGCTGTTGGATTAGATTAGATAATGTCATAATAATACGTTGTGAGACCGAGATTAGAATGTATAACTGCAGCGCGACATCATATTGATAATACAGTTAGCATTCCAAATAACATAAAGGGAAAATATAATACAATAATATTTACAGTTATCCGGTGTCACCTGGAGAGATAACTATTTTACATTGGGGCGGAAGGCCATGGTATAGAGAGAGATTTAACAAATTTTTTCTCTGAACACAGAGATTGGGTTGGAAAATCGTTATGGCAACTGCCTCAGCTATGCTTAGCAACCGAAGACGTACCAACTTAGGGAGTAAAGTTGACGTGGAGCCTTGTATAGAACTGTAAAAGCTGAATTTTTGTCAATCTTGTTCTCCATATCCTTAAAGTATGCCAGTATGGATCTTCTGACTGACTTTACGACTACCTTACCTAACCACGTTGGACAAAGCTGCAGAAGGCGACGGTGGGCTTGCTAAGCCGTTCTAAATATGTAACTGTCTCTGCATGAATAGTTGAATTCATAAATGCACATTAAAATAGCCAGACTCGGTAGCTTATCCTTCATCTGCATTGGAATTATACAATCAGTGGAGAATTTTAAAGACAACGTTGCGGCAAAGAATGTCATTATTTTTTGAAGTTTTGATGCCAGCAATTCATTTGCCGCGTCTCCTTTAAACGTTAAAATCATGTTTATACGTTTCTTCTGCACACTTTGCAGGCACTTCTTTCTATCTGTTCTCCTCATGGAGACTTTAACAGATTTGTCGGGTATCCATTCTCATTTAAAAAAATTACTATTTCCGTTGTACATCATCGTCTAGAGTGTCGGTTGTGCAGATTTTTCTAGTACGATACATTAGGGTACTGCTGATAAGATTTCGTTTGTATGCAAGAGGAACAAACTATGTGAAATGGTTGTATTGACCAACCCATAACTTCTTCTGGAAAGTACTCCTCTAAATATTGCCAGCTTGCCTTCTTGTTAGCAGGACATCAAGAAATGATAAGGCTCCAGAAATAAACAGAATCTTCAGAACCCATTAATGGTGAGAAAAGGAGACCTAACTCCTCTATTGCCAAACATATTATAGAGACAAGACATAAAATTGACGTTAACGCATCTTTTAAACCTATCTATAAAACGTGTTTGGGGTGTATCCTAAAGTTTGTGGAATCCCTAACAATTAGAAAGTTTAGACCACCTTTATGCGTTCAGAAACAATTCATCATCACACTAACTAAACCTTCCTTGTTGGTAAACTTTGTTTAGATACCATAGCAGATGTACTATTACCTCTGTTATTTGGTTAAGTGACCTTCATTGTTATTTTGACCATCAATATGTCTTTTTAACTTGATCTAGGTCTATTTTCTCCCCTCTTAACTCTTTGTTAATTACATAAATATTCCTATGACAAGTCCGTGTGTAATCAGATTGTTCAAAAGGTGTTGCGCTAATACATTACACGATTCAGACAAATTACGTCTTCGTATTGCTTTGCCTAACTTCATAAAGGAAACTAACTTTATTAAATATAATAAGGTGTTGTCTTTCTACTTTTCATAGGTAAACTGAATTTTTCGGTGAGCCAAACCATTTTATAATCCAAGCTTTCTATCTTAGTCATTTTATCAGTGTTTCTTCTGTTTATATCGACAAGATAACTAGGTGGTTTAGGAAAGGGCGATATTAACTTACATAAGCATTTTATAAAGATATTTATCAGGCTAATGCGATAAGAATTCCTATTCAGGCGAGAATTATCGATCATATATATATATATATATATATATATATATATATATTCATTTATAAACGTGAATATGATTCACTTTGCCATTTTCCTTAAGCCATCGCTTGATAAACATTAATTCACCTTCTTGTAGCCATAAGTATTTAGTCGCCAGACTCATATAACATGAATTATTACACAATTTGATAATCGAGTTTGCTTTCTTTATCATGTAAAACTGTTTGGAAGGCAGGAACATACCGTTCTTATTTTTATACCAAGAAAGATATATATATCATTACCCAGAGGTATATGATATACACAGAAACACTTGTGTTAAAATGATATATAAATATGGATGAATTTATTGCCAATATGTGCGTGTATGCATGCATGAAATGATTGACTAAATGGAATTATGTCAGCGAAGAGAAACAGGAAGATAACAGGAGAGAGAGAGAGAAGGAGAGAGGAGAAGTGAAATAAATTTTCTTGATACTATCGAGTTGTTGTTCTAATTCATCTAAATCTACCTGTTGTCAAGGTTATACTAGAATAATTCATTAACAGTAGCTGGTACAACATTTATTCACAAATGTGTCCATTAATTCAAGTTAATAATTCCTTATTCCGACGAATGAATGCCATACTTCAATTCCATTATGGGTAAATTTTATTTTGATAGAGTCTCACAGTGTTATACAGTAATATTTACTGATGACGTTTCGAGCACAATTTATTGCTCATAATCATATCAAGGTAATCACACGACTTCCTAAATTCATTTATATAGTTCCATTATTTTTCACTTGATTTCCACTTGATTTGATTGGTAGTGTTATTTTCCATATTTCGGGTATTAGTGATGATTCATTCCTATTGCACGTGTTGGGTGTAGATTCGATGAACAAAGATTCAGTAATCAACCTCTCTCTCCACCTACCTAGATTACTTTTTAGAATTTTAACCCTCTCCCACCCTATTGTGTGGTTGTGTGTTAATGCATGCATTGCAATTGCCGAGCTTTTTTCTAAATTACTTATCTTTTCTGGGTCAACCATTCTTATCTTAGCTAAATTCTTATGTTCTGACAATCTGACTATTCCTGACCTACTAGTTTGACCTATGTAGTTGACCTCACAGTCATTGCAGGGTATTTTGTAAATTATATTATTTTGTCTAATTGGGTCCACTGGGTCCTTTAACCTACAGAGCTTGTCCCTGAGTGAGTTTGTAGGTTTAAATGCCACCCTAATTCCTGCTTTATTTAGAATCCTACGTAGGGTCTCAGATGTCCCCTCTTTATATGGTATAACTGTCGATGACTTATATGCCATACTTCAAGCATGATGATAAATAGTAATTAAATATTAAATAAAGATTATGGCAAAAAAATTGTGTGAGAGAAAAGGGTGTAAGTTTTCCCTATCTTAGTGATCTGTCAATCAGATATGCATCTGTCAAGTTGAGCACTGTTATTCCTACTGTGATTTTAACAGACAGTTCACTGTTCCAAGCAACTGAGTGTTATTTACTATGTTGTTGAGTGCTAAAAGCCATTTGCTTTTCAACAATTCTTTTAATTCAAAGAACATTACGCTTTGCAGAGTATCAAATCAGAGTCATCGCCACCACTATGTGATGCACTGATTTCAATATTAAGGCTATACTGTTCAATCTTAGTACTCTGATATTCATTTGAATGGAGATGATATATACATATATATATAGGATCCAGATGATATCAGAAATCCTAAGCGTTTTAGAAAACTCCATGGTTCTCAAAGAGCTGAGTGCCCTCCCTACTCAACATTTATTAGATTGTAGGTTGTCGATGCGTCCATAGGACGTCCCACCCAGAATGATACAAACAGTCTGGATACTACAGTTAACTGTCACCAAACACTTAACATTTATGGCCTTTTGCATTCGTTGAGCTAACTGAAGCGTCGGAGCACTAAGACTGGAATACCGTCACCCGATAAAAAAACTGGCTGCATTTGGTGACCGATGAATATATAGACATTTTATTCACAGTTTATACACTTATGGACTTTCCATATTTAGCCATGTGCTTAAAGTTCCTTAGTCACGTCAACAACTGGAAAACACTAATTTAAAGAAATTTACTTTAGGGGACATTAATTCAAGAATATCTAGACAGCCAATTTTAGATATTTTCAATGATTTCAACCATCAACAGAGATCCATAATCTCATATTCTATTGATTTTATGCATTTCTTTGCATATCAACATATAAATACTCAAATACCCAGTAAGTAAGCCATTGAAAACTAAAAGCTCAACATTTTCATTGTCTTACTGTGCAGAACAAGACAAAGATGAGATATAAGAACATTTGTTTCAGCAGTCAATATTCACATTCATTTGCCTTTTCTAACTCCATCTATAAACAGACATACACGCACACATGTAACGTGTAATGAGTTTCACATTCCTGAACTGACGAATATCTGTACAAATAATAGTTAACAGACAGCTAATGTCTTTCTAAAATTTACTATATGATTGATAAAATCAACATGAAATTCAGAGAAAGCATTCTTAAAATGAGTTCATGAAAGATAGATGAATGCATTCAAAAGATACTGTCCCCCTGATCATAAAACAACTTGTTTAACAAAAGGAATAAAAGAAAATGCAATCAAATCAAAATATGTTCTGAGGAATACCATCTGGTTAAGCTACTTCACTCATGTTTAATAAGAAGAAAAGGTTCTTTCAAGTATCACGAAATTTCGAACACTAAAAGTTTAGAAACATCAACCAACTCATTTGCACAAAAGTAAAATTGATTGGGTATAAAATATTCTCATTACACCAACTGTAAGCACTCATTGCTCTGGTTTTAAACACACCTTGTCCAAAGCTGTTTACAAGGTTTCAGGACTTCATTATGAGCTAAAGTCGATTAGAGAACCATTGGAAAACTACCAGTGAGTACTGGACAGCCATTTCATCACCCTAGTTTGGGATTGTTCATCAGTACGCACCCACCACCAGATTCTGAACACACGACCTTCCCGTTACAAGGCGAGCTGGTAGACCATTAAGTCACGATCTAATGGCCAGCCCATGAATTTCAACTTCTGCCAATTCACAATAAACCGCGACTGCCACCAGCCAATGTCATCGGCGAGTGTTTGTCCTCACACCAGACCTGCTGTACTCCGCTAGTCACGACTTCTCACTAGAATCCAAGTAACTACCTTCCTGAATAAGGCCAGTTGGTAGTGCGCATCAGATGGATATGCAAGTGTTGGTTTGCAAGGAACTTATTGATATCAGAATTCCATCATGAGCTGATATCAGTTAGAGAACCATTTATTATTTACAAGGTGTTGGAAGGTATTTCACAAGCTACAGGTAGACGTATTCCTGCATATTGTTGAAATCCTAGTCATAAGACTTGAGAAAACATTGACATGAGTGTTCCATTGTGATTGTCTTAACTTGTAAATTATTTTTCTGAAGCACTACTGTCTTTTTTAATCTTTCCTCTTCATTTATTTCTAGTTATCCTAGTCTCCATAGGTTTTCTCATCGTAATTTTCTTCTTGAAGATTGAGTTGTCACATTTTACTGTCGGGAAGCAAGAAATGCATAATGATAAGTTTCTTTTCAAAATTACTTATTTCATGTGACCTTGATCTTATCCATTAAGCAGTTCGCATAAAGGGGGAAATTCAGAAGTGCATTGTGATTGAAACAGCTTAGATGTATCATTGGTTTCAAGTGCTTCATCTTGACGTAAGGAAGAAGTATCTACCAAATTCTATTTCACTAATTACAGCTACTGCATTAATGATAGATGTTAGTCCATCGACAGCAATTCCATATTAGAAACTACATGGAAAGAATGGTTACATTCCCATGAAGATTCTAGGGCGTAGTGTAAGCTTCATTTGTAAACGTGCTCACTATTCTGGATAATACCTGAGAGTGGTTACACTTTATTAACGGAAAAAACCCACTCCCTAATAGTACTGATCTCTAATACTCTAGTTCCCTCACATAAATATATATTGTATAATGATTATACGAAGGTGTTTCAAAAGCTATGTTATCTTAAGCAGTCAGTTCTATGGGCTGCTTATTCTTCTAATTTTATGTCATAATATGGATTCGTTGTAAATATAGAAATTTACATGAATAATATTTGACCATTTCCTGTCGGTATTTCAATAAGATGTTTATTAAGTGTAGCAAAATATTTATAGAGTAATTTTGATTAGAAGTTAAACCCTGAGAAACAGTCAACAATTATTTCCTTTTTAATTTTTGGGTCTGCCGAGTAGTATTATTATTTGTATATTAATCTCCAGGGTTCCGAATGAAACATGGGGCTTCAGCAACACATCTTCGCTTTGTCCTATTTTCTGCTGTCCTCTTCATCTGGCTAGCCACACGACTGCCCATAGTCTCTCATCTCCTCCTGACACGATCTCCTCCATATCACTCTCACACCAACTACCCACTCGTCTTTTCCCATTCAAATTTCACTCGAGCGATAGCCTACATTAACCGCGATGTCATTCGACCGTCTCCTCAGTGTATGCTTAATCCAACTCCATTTTTTCTGGAATATTTGTTGAGAAATCCGCTCTTAGTTGGTTTGTTCCCACAGTTTCTTACTACTGATTCTCTCTAGCTGGCCAAGTGATCCTCAGTATGGAGCCAGCAAAGGTGGCAGCTGTTGAGACAAATCTGTCATAACCTGTTGGAAATACTTTCCGTCACACGCTGACCAAGTTTCTGACCCACACACAAGAACTGACTGACTTAACATTGGTGTTGAAAATCCAAATCCGGTTGTTTATGCTGAAGTGAAGTGCAGAAAACTTCCAAACTGGTTTCAGATTTAATGAAGGTGTATTTTTGCCTTTCCGATTCTGGCTGCATTTGACATCTTCATCAGTGCCGTGTACCCGTAGTTGAAACAATGCTTCCTAGTCGGATGAGTGAAGGAAGTAAACTCTGTTAAATCTCTCTCGTTGATTGTGATTGGTGCTGGTTGTTGTTGCTGTTGGTTGGTAATCTTCATCACCTTCGTTTTCTCTGTGTGCACCTGGAGTCGTCTTCGCTGCCACCACATAGTTCTCATCCATAATTCTAAAATACAGCATTTCACCAGAGACATTTGTCAGCATTCAGCCACTGCATCGGTATGAAATAAACGATAGTTTCCGATTCCTTATGAATAAACGTGTAATGCAGCTGACAGCTAGTGTCACCATCGATTAACAAATCATCCGGCTTGTCTTGATATATACCTACGATTATAATATAGACAGGCTAAAGTCAACTATGGTAAAACAAACATTAGGAAAACAATGTTTCCGTCTAGATTTTCTTCAGTCTCTAATAATTTTCTGATTGAAATAATGCAATGAAATAAATGCATCAGAAATAATTTATCTGGACTTAGTCCTCACCTCAAACTACTCAGATGGTCATATGTGTTTCAAAAAATACTTTATGAACACTATTTTGTTTTGCTTCCCCATTCTCCAACCTAATAACTTTTAACTTACCACGTTTGGGCTGGCAAAATCCTGTCTCCACCTTAACCGGAAACGGATATTGTCAGAATTTCATACTGATTTCTTATTGGTTCTAAATCATACGCTGATTGGTTGATTAAACCCAATCTCTGCTCTTCTCCGACATCATAACTGGTTAGCAGAGCTTTCCTGTTTGCTTTTACATTAATTTACGTTTCTATCTATTTGATTTCAAGAGATATCTATCCAAAAGGAGCATATGAAAGTGATAATAGTGAATTAATTATTAAAGCAGAAGCAAACTAAAAATGAGATTAGAATGAAAAGAAAAAAATCCAAAATATATTTTATTTACAAGGAACGATTAGTGAAGAGGTTAAGACCAAGGTAGAATAAGCGACTGGACAAACTTCTTCTGTATACAGAATTCAGGGTTGTATTGATGAATTGCCAGAGCCTCCGCCATACACAAAAGCCGAAACCTGACGCCCTTTGTACCATTTGGCTTCACTTTGTAGGTGATCTTGAAAGACGATTCTGGTGGAGCTACGTGGCCTGAGTTCACCAAATTCTCGAGAATTGAGCTAGTAATTGTCCCTTTGCTAACCATGCCGGATAATGTTCAGAGATGCGTTTGGAAAGCGTGCGCTTTGTGCGGCCAATATAACTAGCTCCACACGAGCAAGTGAATTTATAAACACACATTGAGGTGGCCCAAAGCGGCAGTTTATCCTTCACACATCAATGATCAACGGATGTCCAGTCTTAACCTCTTCACTAATCGTTCCTTGTAAATAAAATATATTTTGGATTTTTTTCTTTTCATTCTAATCTCATTTTTAGTTTGCTTCTGCTTTAATAATTAATTCACTATTATCACTCTCATATGCTCCTTCTGTATATTTTCACACCCTCTTCACACTTGTTAAACTGACACCCAAATACCTTTATTCTCACTCAATAGCAATTTTACCCTTATCAGATACCTATCCACTAATAAGTTGTATGCTGCAAAATATTATATGCAAAAACTGTATCACACAACATGATTATTATACTGTAAATCCGATTAGACGATATATTCTAAATTCCACGATGCAGTCTTTACTAGAATTTATTTGATCGTTGAAGAAATAAGCAAAGCGGTTTCATTCCATCAAGAATCATCATACTTTTCTATAAGGCTTCTAAACGAAATATTACTGTTTTTCTTTCATTTATGAATTGTTCAGTGAGAATAATGATACATCGGCTGGTCACTGAAGAGTAACTAGTGTAAAGGGTCCTGTTATAAACGATTCTAAATGAATTCTATCAGTCTATTCGCAATGGAGGCAATCAGTAGACGGCTTTCACTTAGGCATCCTGTTTAGTAACCCTTGTAAGCAAGGCTTATCTGCAGCTTTGAACGAAGTGATGTCATGTGTGAGTCTCCTGAGTAGCTCAAAACTGCACTCAGAGACACTACCACGTAGCTTTTCTGATCCACAACAGAAGAAATGTAACGGTTATGTGGTTATTGATCAATGCAAGATAGCCGGTGAAATGTTTCTAGTTCTGAATAAAATTTATGAGCAACAATATTTGTTTCTTTTATTCTTACGGGAGTGTCATAAACTTTAAATGAAGGAATCCCTAAAACCATTTACATTTGAGTATATGTTAAGCAAAAGTGTGGAATTCAATAACCCACTGTTTTAAGCTCTCGGCATCATATTCAATCACCTGTGGCGTGTGCTACTGATAAGATTTATCAGTAGTACAAAAAAACGTTCATCGGTATAAAAATATCAAATAGCAGGGAGATAGCTTTGACGTCAGCGAACGTAAATGATACAGAGTTGTGGAGATACATGGGAGATGTGAAAAGACTACAAAGAAACACAATGCGAAGGACAGGAGTAGCACAACACAAAAGATCTATTCAAATGGTAATTTGAAAATAAGGTGTACACAATTCCAAATAAACATTCCTTTATCAAGCTTCCTGTCTACTACCTTTACACACATTTTACAACTTATAGAAGGATAGCGATGAATTATTAAAGTAAAAGCTCCCATTTGGAATGTCTGTGATATCCTTAACTAAAGAACTGAGTTTGCAAATAGTTAAGCAAAGTAGGTAAGACTTCGTCAGTGTTACTACATGGTTCACTTGTGAAGTGTTCAGTATCATTTTAAATAAAATACCGAAAAAATTTCAAAGATGCTATAACGACAAAAAGGTACATGAGGAAACTGTCTATTAATGCGCAAAAGTGATTATCATGTTTTATTTGGAGTCTTGGCATATTGAATATATTTTTGATCATAGCTTGATTCCACACCGTATTTTTGGTACAAGTATGGAATTTTCAGCATGGATATCGGTAGCCCAAATTTTGCAGGCCGACCAATTGATACCATGTGTGCGTCGGCAGGGGATCGAACCCCGGACCACTAGCCTGGTCGGTGAGAACCCTAACTGCTGTGCCACCGACGAAGAAACTCAGACGGTTATTATTTTTATTCACTAAACACAACCTAGCTAGTTAGTTATAAGTGCCTCACTAGAAACCGATTTTTTATGAACCCATTTGTTAACCACACTTAGTGTGTAAGGGTTGAAGTTACCGTTTAGTTACTTAGTGTACATTAAGTGGAGAGCGATTCCAAACTGGGAGCCACTGGCAGAAAGCTAAGTTCTGAAGTCCATTGGCCATATCCTTATCGAAACTGTAACCGTTCAAACATCTAGTACTAAACGGAATATCTATAGAAACCTAGAATTAACCTTTCTATTTAGTTTGACTGAAATAAAAGCTCCAGTTTTGTGTGCTTCACTTAACAACTATAAACATAGTGGCAGAAGAGTCATCCAAACTCATTCTAAATGAAAATCACTTATGCGTAAAATTTTATAATAAAATATTTATTACTAACATATTTCACGTTTTCATCCAGCTAAACAATCAACTACAATATTCGCAAAATTTAAAGGTGGGAAACTGGCGATATCTTTGAACCAAACATTTTTAAAATGGATAGGGCAAGAAATTAAATTTCCTATAATAAAATATAACAGAAGACAAAGAAATCTATGATAAAGGCTACACCATATGCTTTTTTGAATGTATAAACGACAATACGTCAGTGCTCATCAACAAAAGAATGGAAAGACCATTGAAAATGAATTCATCAACAGACAAATCAACATTTATATTCCTATAATCTATTCAGAACAAAAAGTTAGAGAGAACAATTGTTTCCAATAAATTCATCTTCAGGCTCTACAATTATTAATGCATTAATTTAAGCATACAATAGCCAGCCAGTAAAGGCAAATTAGAATCATATCAGAAATGTGTATTGTGGAACAAGTATAAGTAAGATGGATGGGATGGAACAATAGTCAGTTAGTTTTGAATATGCATGGTCGATGAGAACATGAGATAAAATGAGACGAAATAATATAATTATGTGTGTATGTATATGTGAGCGTAATGAGGGTGTGTGAGACAATATGAATACTACAGCAAAAATAAACCAACGAATGGGGCGGACTAGACATAAGTTCAAGGTCGAAAATAACGACAATAATAATGATGATTGTAAAACCATAATAACGATGGTGTGGTGTAAACTTAAAAGTACTATTGGTGAATGATTGCCAAACAATAATAATGAATTTAGTGAAGTGGAATGAACAGGATTTTGTAAATGCGAAAACAAGTTAGTAAAGCACTACTCAAACTTAAGGAAATAAGATTATAAGAAAAGTCATGAAGTCATAAAATGTCGAAAGTGAACATTTGTCAATGAAACAGTGGAATAGAAGAAGAAGAAGAAGGGTAAAGAAAATTGTGATAGGAATTTAAAGTGATAGTGTTTGTGGAGGTTTTGTTGGTCTTATTGTAGGTCGAGGTAAACATAGAGGTTGAACTGAGAACGCCTGGTCAGTTATTTACCGCATTCCTGGTAATCTACCAAGAGGAGCTCGATTATGTCTTCTATCAGTAGCTGAAGTGGCTGCAATTAATACCAGAAGACAGACTCTTTGTGTACCGACCACTACGTTTAACTCGAACTACAATAAGGCCAACAAATCCTCCATGAACAATAGCAATTTAAATTTCCTGTCACAATTTTCTTTTCCTCTTCTTCTATTCCCTTGTTTCATTGACAAACGTTCATTTTCGACTTTTTATCATTTCATTATTATTCTTATGATTTCACTACCTTAGGTTTGAGTAGTGCTTTTCTAACGTGTTTTCGTATTTACAAAATCCTGTTCATTCCACTTCACTAAATTCATTATTATTATAACGAGTTGATCGCGGATTGATATCAGTTGGAGAACTATAGAAAACCAGGGAGTACTGGACAGCTGTTTCATCCTAGTTTGGGAATCATCACCAGTATACACCCACAGGGATTCGAACCCAGGACCTTCCGGTTACAACCAAGCAAGCTCGTATACCATTCAGCCACTGGGACCCGATTCATTGGCTCATGAATTCTAACTTCTACCAATTCGTGATTTAGCGCGATCCCAACCAAAGTCGTTGGTGTGACATCCATCCTCACACGTGATATCTGGATGGAGTTTCCTGGAGTTCTAGTGAGAATTCGTGACCAGTGTGGTCCAATTAGATGCTTGTAACCGGAAAGTCCTGGGTTCGAATCCCAGTGGGTGTGTTCTGGCGATGATTCCCAAACTAGGATGAAACAGCTGTCCAGTACTCCCTGGTTTTCAATGGTTCTCTTTTTTTCCCTTCTTGTTCCCCAGTGGAACATAGAGCTTCAAGCTAGTGGCTTGAAGTTTCTGTAGCAGTGCTTATTTTACAGGATGAGGTTGCTAGCCTCATGCCCAACCTTTCCTCTTCACCAGCATTATTTCTGGCTCAGCGAGGTCAAGGAGTGCGTCGGCCAGGGATTGAACTCCGGACCATGTGCATGGTCGGCAAGCGTCCTAACCGCTATGCCACCGACGCACTCAATGGTTCTCTAACTGATATCAATCCGTGATCAACTCGTAAAAACATAACTCACCCTTACAAACCAAACTATAGAAGACAAAACCTAGTTGTCAGTCTCTCGGTTAACTCAGAACACGTCGCTAAAATCTTATCTATTCATAAGATTTATTTCAGTCTCATTGATGACCTTCGTCTAATTAGGTAAATTTATCCGTAACTCTATACTGTACTTCTATTTGGTACCTTTAATTATAGTTATTCTGTCTATTTATCTTTTCATTTCGTGGCTTTATAACTCTCTTTGACATCTTGTGTAAATGTGCGGTCGTGTGATACAAACAATGTGTGCCAACGGAATATTATTGTCACATATCCCCACAGTTCAATTCGGCATTATTAACAGAATACAATATATCTATGTGAATGTTCTATTTGATGTTAGAGACAGAATACATTTCCCACAGTTCACTACTGCATTAAGGACAGAATACTATGTATATTTAAACATTCTATTTAGTGTCGTTTGATGTTAACCGAAATCACACGCTCAGTGATTGGTCAAGGAATATAAACTGTAGATATGTAAACAGCAGTTTGATCAATAAAAATATATCTTGGCTTCAGTGTCTTGCCTTCTGTTGTTTCAAATGGAATTTAGTCTTCGACCGTCTTTTAAATTCATATTCATGTTTTTTGACCCACCATTAAAGTGCTGATTTTTGATTTTATTTATTTGGAAACTCTTGCAATAAACGGAATCTGACTGAAGGATAGACTAGTGAAAAACTAATAAACGTTGCAGCCTGTTCTGATGTCTGCACCTTGAATGCATGCTGCTGTACACTACTGACTGATTGACAAGAAGACTTGGATACTGCTCACATCAACCAGTAGTGTTTTTTAACCAGAAACATTTAAGTGATCAGAACAACGGATGGTCGATTCGCTGATTTTGTTCTTTGAACCAGGTATATTATATCAATAATCCTACACTACAACCTTGTCTATGTTTGCAGCCGAATGAATATTTACTTTTCACATATAGGTAAAATTGTTTGCAGATGTTTAAAATTCTTGAACCCACCTCAAATCTTGACCAGTGTCAATGTATTTAGAGTCATATTTAAGAACTGTACAGATAATCTGTGTTGTCGTCTTGTCAATGTCTTCAGTGTGTTGTTTTCCGTAAAATTCAGTAGCTGCTGCTAATTAAGGATATTAAGTTCGTACTCCCACTTAGCTCAGAAAGGTTGTTATCGCAAATTATTTGT
The DNA here is from genome assembly GCA_944472155.2 of Trichobilharzia szidati. NCBI lineage: Eukaryota > Metazoa > Platyhelminthes > Trematoda > Strigeidida > Schistosomatidae > Trichobilharzia > Trichobilharzia szidati. The sequence continues at coordinate 42,234,847 of OX235271.1, forward strand.
TTGATAATTGATCAGGGACCTTCATTTAAGGGCGGTACTGATCCGGAGCAGATCACTTTTAGAATAATGCACAACAAGCTGCCCATAGCGCATGACGAACTCCGAGTCAAAGAATGGTGACAGTATTATTCTCCTGAAAAGATACAATACACTAAATTTAAAGAGGAGTGCTTAACTTCATTGTTTAGTGAAGCCTATGTGCTTCAGATCTCTCCACTTCTATTTAATCCAGTTTTCAGTTTTATTTGAATTCACAACACTAAGATAAAATGTATTCCTTCAAAATTATTGATGTCCTGACAGTCGCTGTGTTCATTGTTTTCTTGATAGACCACTCTCAGGTGGATAGTATTTTATCTGAAATAGATACGCTATCTCCTTTAGCTGTTCTTATGTCAAATTTTTCTAAATGTTATGTTATTACCTTTGGATTCAGTTATGAAAAGGACAGTGATTTAAAAGTCAGTCGTTATTTCATGATCGTTTTTTATACATCACACAATGATGCAGTATTATTTTATTTACTGGATGATATTTAAGGCATAATTTGTTGCTAATAACCATAATATTGGAAACAAAATTGTCAATAGAGTTAGTAATCTGAATCTGATCCAGCTAACTGATAATGCCACTGTCAGCCAGGTAGACAAACATACAGCTGTCTACAGTTATATAAATGAATGAAAAGCTTCCTCTTTATTCTTTATTTTCTCTTTCTTATGTCTGAGGAAAGGCCAATAAGCAACTTGATATTCATAGTAACAGTTCACCAATTTGACTGGAAAACGATACAAATTGCAGGCGAAAGAAACACCAGGAATGGCAAGTGATTCCTAGAAGCCTCAATGTAGAGTCAACAAGTACACCGATACACACCAGATCTATTATCAAGCAATGAAAAAGGCAATTGGAAAAAAGGTGTTGTATAGGGTCAATAAAATGGTCGCTACCAATGAAAGTGAACAATAATATTTCCTAAAATCTTCCAAGAAAAATAACTACGTCACAGATTATTAGGAGCAGCAATTATTACGCATATGGAGAATCCTGAAATTAGTGCTGAAGATGTCGTCTGCAAACATGTTGAAACCTTCGTGACTCAACCATCCAGCTCAGAGAATACAACTACACCAATACAATTTGTGGTTGCAGGACTGAAAAATACTATCTTTACCACATATATTGTGCTGGGGAAAAAACCTTTACAGAAGAAATAACTCTCTATTACTAAATATTAGAAGGTTCGTCAACTAGGTTTTGGAATTATGGATACCGGCCGTTATGACATATTTTTTTATTCCTTCACGTTTCCAGTGGAATATGGGGCTTCAAGCTAGAGGCTTAAAGTTTCTGTAGCAGTGTTCATTTTTACATGATGGGGTTGGTAGCCCCATGCCCAACATTTCCTCTTTGCCAGTTCTATTGCTGGCTTACCAAGGTAAAGGAGAACGTCGGCAGGGGGTCAAACCCCGGACCACGTGGTGGTCGGCTAGCGTCCTAACCGCTGTGCCACCGACACATATCTATAACCCCGGAAAAATGAATGTCCCTCCAGATATCTGAACCTACATTACCCAATACCTAAATCAGAGACATAGGCAGTGACTAATCCTGTGTGAACAAACAATGTAAATATTTCATTAACTCTGTAACAGAAAATAAACAACTATATTATTCCCATCATATTTTTATACTTATTTAAAATATAATTTACTTTCTATAATTATTTTTTAAGAATATATATTACAACGAATAAATGTTTTACAATACTGCTTGCTGAGAATCCCATATTTTATCCAAAATTATTAATCTAATATAGTTTAAGCAAGTGAAGGATTTTATCTATTCGTATTCAAAATGTATTCAAAATATTCCCTGTGGTATTTACGAGTTAGCATTGGACAAGAATACTTTGATTGGACACTAGTATGACGTGTTTAGTCCTTTGTTTGGTGCAGACTGAATTCTATCAGTCAGAATAAGATGAATTCACCATTTTTGTTACTACTATTCTAATCTATCCATAGACTAAAAATTAAATATAATGCAATGAAATACTATTTTGAATTGTAATGAACTAGCTAAGTCAAGTCAACTTCATGCAGGGTCCTAGATGTGTACTACTTAAGCACCTTTACCATGTGATTGTATAAATGTTAAGTTCTCCTTTATTCTCAAGCATCTTCTGATTGATGTCATTGCTCACAGAAATAAAAGCTCTGCATCAAACTCTTTTATTTAGCTGATTACAAATGTCCATTAAAATTTCTGTTAAAAGAATGGATACTGAACAAAGAATATTCTTTTTGATAAATTCATCATCAGTTTCTCCAGTTATATATACATAATAGTGAATGAATTAGTGTCATCATAGGCATTCATGTTGTTTAAATAACAGAGAATCAATAATAATATCAATGGATTACAGCTCGATAGCATCAACACACAGAATATCAGAAAAAATAGGAAAAATAATAATGCAAATTCTCCAGGGCAGTAGTAATGACTGGACTTGCTTCTTCTGCACATAGAGCACTGGTTGTTTCAGGCGAATCGTGATACCCTCTGCTGTTTGGAGTATGAGGTATCTGGATGTTTTTGGTACCCGATAGATGATAGAGAAGGACTCTCCGATATAAGCTTTGTGGCCGCTTTTAACCAAGTGGTTTAATAACGAGCTAATGAAGGTTCTAACTACGCCTTTATTAACCATACAAGTAGATGTTCCTGAGGACAAAAAATCAAGTTGCTAGAGCAACGGCCAATAAAACGTGCTCCACAAGGGCATCTGAATTGGCAGATAAAATTGGAAGTGGCTAGTCTAGGTACTTCATCTTTCAGTCGAGGAATCACCATCGGTCATGTAGTTTACCGGCATTAAAAGTTCTTTGAGCTCATTTTCTTAACTTCTTTGTAATTTCGATAGAGAAAGAAAGACCAGATTTGCAGTATAAAATGATATCGAAATTTATCAAGGGAACCAAATGTATGAAATTCTTTGTAATTATTTCACTAAGTATACCGCCCTTGAATTGAAGTCGTATATAAAAAGGCTTCTTGTTTACGGATAGTGAGTAGTCTTTTTCTGCTTTCTTTGTCATATGTTTCTTGATAAATTTGTCGGGATACCTACTTTCAATCAAGGAATCGTATACAATCCTTAGTTCATCTTCACTTACCTCTTCTGAGCATATATCCCTAACCCTGTGGCTGAGGGTCCTTAGTAAGTAAGGGGAGGAACGAAACTGCGTATATTGTCCTGTCCATGTGATTTTCCTATCAGAATTTATCTTTATGCTACCATCTGGTTTTCTCGTGAGAAGGACATCTAGGAAGGCAACTAATTCTATTTTGGGATTCCTCCTCGCACGTGAATTTCATTTTATTGTGTTCCTATCCGAATCATTATCACAAAGAATAAAAGTGTCATCCATATACCGACAATATTATGAGAATTTTCTTATAGGTTGTTCAAAGGTCCATTTTCTAGTTTACTTAGAAAGAAATTTGGCGAAATGGGACCCAATGGGGAACCTATTGCCAACCCGTTCACTTGTCTGTAAAGTGTGCCATTAGATTCAGAATTTACATCCATATACATCCTAATAACAATTCTTTTAGGATTTCTATTGGGATGCCAGTATTTATCCACAATTTATACACTTTTCCACAAATGTAGTTAACCGTTTCAACTAGAGGAACATTTGTGAATAAAGATGTTACATCTAAAGATATGAACGAAATATTCCCATATTGAGTCATAAGAAAAAGGCACAAACAGCGAAGAAAATTTTCTTTTCGACGATTCATTTTCATGAGCTGTACAATCGTAATTATAATTAACAAAGAAATCTTTAGACCAATCAGATACTGGTAAATTTTGTCCTTGGAAAATTGTATTACATAATGTAAGGTGTAAGAAGGGATGACTAATTGTAAGTTAGAAAGGAGACAGAAGTTGGCATGACGTAATAAGTGTGAGATAATGAATAATCAATAAGCTCGTGTAAAATGGACAGGAACTAGTGGAAGATATCATAGTTTTATCCTTGATATTAATACTTTTGATTCTGTCTACGAATTCAAATATATCTTTGACACTATGTTTTACCATCTGTTCATGCTAAGGTTTTTGAATATTTTCTAACCATCTAGCAAGAGCATGCTAAGAGGAATTTCGAATACCTCTTATTTAGCTTTTGTTGAAATCATATCATAATCATATCAAACATTTTTTTGTAAATTTAAGAGGTTTAGCTCTTGAGTTTTTAGAGCTAACATACATCACAACGGGTATTATCAATTACTGTGCACTCACTGCTTCAAATGGTTTGATTTATGTTTTAATGTGTTGTGCGTCAATCTGTTTTGAATGGATCCTGAAAAGATGAAGATTTACACACTTATGCACGTATATATATACATATGCGTGTACTAGAACCTAATTTTGAATTTCCCTAACGGACTCAACTTATTGATCAATCAGGTTTCAAAGAATTACGTCGAATGCAGTGCATCATTTATTCCTGGAATTCAGTGTAGCTAACTTTCAGTATCTTTTTATGTTTCGCATTTCAGTATTTCTTAAAAGCTCTTGAAACTATGGATTTTGGAATGAAATATGTACAGTATTCTGAATAAAAGCAGCCTTCAGATAACGTTACACATAACAGTCAGTCAGCCAGTCAAGTATAAGAGTTGTGAAGCAACTATTCTAAAAGTGTATAGTTTTTCGATAAACTGGAAAAGTATAATACCGGATATTCATATGATACCTATTCAACTTCCAACATGAATTTAAATATCACATTTGGTTTCAGGACTAACATTCCTAATCATATCCCAACTTCCTTACCTTCTTAATAGTCGCATATTTTTATATAGTTCACTCAGAGTATTTGGTTCACTTCCAACTCTTCAAAAGTAACCTACAATGAATTTACCAGGAGTCGAACAAATGGATATCACTTTTCAGGGTTGGAAATTTCCAGTCGATTTTCAGACAATTCAAAGATAAAAATATAAATACCTACCAGCATCAGCAATAATACTCAGCCTTTTCAATAATTTTACAGACTAGTATTAGTATTGTGTCGAACAGACAACGCTGTCTTATATCTATTTTCGACTAGGCTTTTCTCGAAAAGAATTGAATCCTTGTCAAATCTTAATCCAAATTACAGTTAATTTTATTCACCATGAAATATACATACTGGTCAGTGTAAATAGCTAAACATCCACTTACGTGCACCTTCACCCTATGTAAATGAACAATTATCATCCGAAAGACCTCCGTGCTTATAAGGTAATTATTTTTTTAAATGTGTTATCCGTTTGGCTAGTAACACGAAAGAATAGGGAAGTATACTATCCTTCCTTATATGTGCGTAGCCATGTAATAAAATATTCTGCAGTGTAGAGACTAGTAATCTCTTGACAAGAACACAGTTTACTAATTAGTGGAACATAGGGCAAAACAATGTTGCATCTGACTATACACAAAAATTCCATCAAATAATTATTACTAAGTGAAACTATGGTTTGACATGAAGAATATTTTACAGACGTCTTGTTCCCGGGCTGATAAGGAGATGAAGATGATACTATGTCCATTAGGAAAGAATTCCTATCCAGCTTATATTTTCATGCGTATTGATAATCATCAACAGACTGTATGTGAAATAAAACGTAGTTTCATATCCCCTCAAAATTTCCATCTCAGTAATCGCTATAACTACTAGGATCATTCTTTTTATTGATTTTCATCCTGAAAGGTATACATGAATTCAGTAATGGTTGGTCATACAAGTGCCTATCAGTTTATCCGTCCCTTACTGAGGTTATAAAAGCTTTCACTAATCTGAAACGAGGCAAAGCAGCAGGACCTGATAAAATGGCTCCAGAGGTATTTAAGTACAGTAAAGATAGTTTACTGTGTGAGTTAACTAAGGTATTGGGCAGCGTCTGGGAATCAGAGCAAGTCCCGTCGGGTTGGTGTAAATCATTGATTATCCCGATGTACAAGAAGGGAGATAATTCTTCCTGTGATAATCATAGCCTGACCAATATGGTATACAAAGTTCTAGGCTGAATAATAATGCGTAGACTAAGTGGTGCTCAGGAGGCACAAACACGATAGAACCAGACAGGCTTTAGACCAGGAAGAGAGTGTATTGATCATATCTTCACCCATCGACGGGTTCTGAAACACAAGCATTCTTACCGGCGTCCAATAATCGTTATATTTCTTGACCTGAAATCGGAATTCGATTCCGTAGACTGAGAGGTACTCCGGAAATGTCTGGCTATGTAAGAGAATGCCGAGAAAATACATTTCACTGATCAAGGCACTTTAATTGAATTCATGCAGCCAGGTGAGGGTTTACGGCGAGTCGTCATATGAAATGGTGAAAACTAGTGGTGTCTGAGAGGGATGTCCACATCCTCATTTCTATTTAATTTCATCATAGATGCACTAATGGACTTAACCTTAACTTACTTTAGAGACTCAGGTATTTACCTGTTACCACCAGGGAATAATCTCGTTGGCTTTGAATATGCATGCGGATGGTATAGTTCTTCTAGGTGGAGACTGACAAAATACAGAGTCTTCTGAACACCTTGAGTTGCAATCTGCGAATGATTGGTATGCGATTCGCTCCCGCCAAATGTAAGATGATGCTTCCTGCCTGACTGGACTAAATCGACTGCTAGCTGGCTTGAGGATAAGGATTGAAATAATAGGTGTGTTGATCGCTTCACTTATTTGGTAAGTCGCACCAGCCAGCACCAGCGGGTTGATCGCTGATGAAATCTCAGCACGGATACAGAGGGCTAGTTTCTCATATGCCGGTCTACGCCGTCTCTGGTGTAGACGTGATATGCGGCTGGCTGCCGATCAAAGGGCGTCTGTACTGCTCAGCAGTCCGCTCCGTCCTCCTCAATGGCTATTGTTGAGACCTGGCCATTGAGAGTGGAAGACATGGAAACGCCGGCTAGCTGTCTTTGATCATAGGTGCCTGAGTTTTACGGCCCGTGTGAACTGGTATAATAGGCTCAGCAATATTGAGGTTAGGCATCGAGTGCTAGGTAAAGGTGGGAAATCAATAGACGATGTTGTAAATTTACATTGACTGAGATGGTTAGGACATCTGTTATGCATACTTGATTAGTCATCGCCTTCCTCGACAAGCAATGTTAGCTGACATAGGATGGATCAGGTTAGAAAAGAGCTAGTTTTTGGTGGTCAAACCAAAACATGGCTTCATCAGTCTATGGAATCCACAACATTTGGTTTAAGCCATGTAGGAAGGTGTAGGCTTCCTGGTTGGGGTCGTCGGGACGGTAAACACCAATGAAGACTGGAGACAATCCGTGATATGGCTCAAAATCGTTCTCAATGGCTAGCGCAGATGCATCCACTCCTTGTGACTTATAATTTCCAGTGAAACTACATTGTTCTTTGATATTACTATTCTTTTTGCCTCATATCTCTGTTTATTGTCTCTATATTGCGTTTCTTCTACTTTCTTATCCTGCTTTGTGTGCTGAGTGAAGTGTGACGACTTTAACTGCTGCAAATCGGTGCAAAGTTCTATGTTGAAACCAGTCAGTCAGTCAGCCCTATCAGTTTATGAGTGCTGATTACCAAATGAAGCTTCCTACTGATAGGTAACTTTGATGCCAAACAGAAAACTTCGAATCATACTATCTGTACACCTAATATTTATCTCTGTAAAAGATATACACAGTTTAAGTTGCTAGGTAGCATTTGGACACTTCTAATGCTGCCGACTGTTAGTTCTTTCGAAAGTGTGATGCATCCAGATACTGCCACAATCTTAGCCATGAACTAATGTTAGTGAAAGGCTACTCAAAGCGAAGAAACTCGCGAATAATGTTCCGTCCCTTATTGAAAATCTTTCATGAGTGATCACTTACTGCTTGATTGTTAAAAAAGTCCAAATAGCATTGTTAATATTCCATCAAATAGTTAGTAGGTTGTTTGTAATCTAGTGTTTTATATTTTCTCCTTGAGATAGATTCTCCAGAATTGTCACCTTGGTCTGTGATTTGCAAGAGGAAGACTGCTACTCACCATTTTTATTAAACAGTGTTACTTATAGATAAAAAATTAATGAAATGTTTAGATTAAGGCTCATTTTATTTTAGCTGAACCACTGACTAGGAGTGAACATCTTTTCTACGACACCTGAAAAATTCACATTTGAAGTCACTATAAAGTCATCAATTTGCACTAACAACAAGGAAGTTTTCAGTTATTCTTTCCCTTGTATCAACTATCCTTGATCTGCCTTGTTCTATCTGTGACCACAGCAATCGAGAAGTCAATTAGTTTTTTTATGAATCAGTAACGATGATTAAGATACTATGATAATTTTATGAAATTTAGATTGACATACAACTAGCCTGTCGCATAGGCTAGCCTTATTTCACGTTTTGTAAAGGGTCGTCTAGATGATAATTGTTCACTATTCAAATACATAAAGTTATGGAGAGATATTATGGTTCTACGAAAAACCAGCTGAGGTTTCATCGAAGTAACAGTTACCCGACTTTGTGCGTGAATATATAAAACCCAGTTGGTTTCAAATCCTGACTTCCCTTACCACAGAACAGTTTTAATTCTATACGGGAAAACATTTTTAACACACGTAACAATTTAACTATTCAGATAGATGTGTGACTTTTTACCCAAAATAATGTTTATTTAGATGCAAAAACCTTCTTGTAAATAACCGAAGTAGACAGATATAAATATGAAATGTGTTAAAACTGTTGACTTCATATGATTGATAGTAACTGGCAAGAAAATCTGCAGTATTTACTAATATGCTTCATTAATGAAGACATGTGTTGATCTTATTGCGAACTTCATCACAAAATGGGCGTTGTCTATAGGAAAATCAGAAACACCTCTTTCTTTCCAACCTAGCACTTCTTCAGCAGCATATACCCACACCTTCACCAGGAAGTGAAATCTAGATCTTTAGGCTTCCAGGTAGGGAATCTGCCAATTAAGTTAGATATCCGGCAATGATATCTGACGGTATTACTGCTTTATTGAAAATCGGCAAAATAGTCGGATTTCAATGTATTTGTTATAATTTCGTCGTTCAGTCTAAAAGGTGTTAAAATTTACCAACACTACGGAGGCTGAGGCTTCGTCATGATTGGATTCCAATATTCCAAACTAATACAAAGTTAATTAAAGTGCATAGGATTACTGTATTCAGTATTATTCAGACTATATTACAGATTTGATCCATTGATAGCTATGATTAATACTTTCCAGCAATGGATTCGTGTATAAATATTGTCTACAAATGAGTCTCTTCTTATTCATGAATAAAGAAACTCTTTGATTATATTTGACTCGGAATTACTGATGTATAAGAAACACTTTCGTAAACATTCTAAGTAATCAAGTGAATTTCGAGTTCTCTTTATCTCTAACAGATAAAAGTAAATGGCTTCTGTTCCATAGATGTTTTGGTGTATCAACACTATTACAAGTTTCTTTCAAACTACTTATTTGCTGGTGGTTAAGTGTGAATAAAACTGTATTTCAGTTTCAGTACTGCCATTTAGACTTGCATTAAACCCTTAGGATAAAGAAGGTAAATAACTAACGACCTTGATTTGAAAACCAGTCACAGTGATACTGCTTATCCTTTCGATGTCGGTAGACTCGTCAAAAAGTACAAATACTTTTGTAAAGATGCGTTGCAAATTAATTCCAAACAGTGAATTCATACATTTGAAATATGGTGACAGATTTCAGCGTAAAAGAATTTCTTTGTATGACTGTGTTTTCTTAGCATGGTGATTTAATTAAGAAGTTTCCATTGTACCTCTAGACAACATAATTTATTGCTTACTTTGATGTAAAAAGCGTCTCAGCTACTACCAGTAGACAACCACACCCAAAATGCCCGCCTAAGCCACAAATCTTCTTCATTATTTCAAAAGAGAATTTAATGAATTTATCAAATTTGAAAGAGACCCATCATCTGAATACCCTACACAAGGTGTATTGAATACAATGAGAAATATATAGGGTGATAAGCAACTCATAAGTGAACCACAGTGTACCAAACATAGCGAAACACGTACTCACCAATTTTCTTTTCGATGAAATAAAGTTATCATGGCGACTCTGTTGCGAAATGACTGGATGAAGAACTAAAGGAAGACTAGGAGATCTGAACATTTGATTAAGCATTCTTTGGAAGTTGGAGGCTATGATTACGGTTTGACATATGACGAGAAGAGTTTTCGTTTTTCACGCTGCTAACAACCCAACCACTTGCCTAATAGGAAAACAATGGACCATAACCAAATTACGAATCTTTTGCCAGTCTGTATCAGTACTTGAATAAAAGTACTTTTTAAATTAAACCAAACTAATGCTAATAAAACAGCGTTATGGTTTATTACGCTGATTATTTTCTACTGAGATCCAAGTGAATTACACAATATCCGGCCGCTTTGTTCATCTGTGACAGAGCTGAATCGGCAGGGTAGTCGGTGCCACTCAGCTGAGAGAGTCAACTGGCAAGTTGAGGGGAAAAGAAATAAATTGAAATTGAATCGATCATAAAACTGCTAAGTTTGTGATATAAAACTTACTGCAGTTTTACTTTTTACTTGGATTTATTCTAACAAAAGCACAATATCCCATTCAAGTGTAAATAGACCAAAGGAGCATTCTGAAAAAGTATACAAAGCCTAAAATATTGTTTGATCAAGAGAAAATTTATTTATTTAGAAGATGACCAGCCTTTCTTGGTGTGTACATAACCTGTTTTAGTCATTACTGCTAATTTTCGTCAAGGTATCAATGGTAATAATAACTATAATATTAATGATAATAACACTGTTAATGATGTTTGACCAGGAAGTATATTTGATGACCCTAAAACGGTTTTGATAATTAGAGTAAACCTCTTGTAGACTAAAAAGATAACATCAGGAAAGATAAATATCAGTAAAATAACGAATTGTTAACTAATGTATTCTTTATTTCTTGACCTTATAAAAGTTGCGATTCTACCATTATTGTAATAAACCGCGTCCCTATCCATCTCTCTGTTGAAATAGAGGTTCCTAGAAATCCTATCCGATTATACTTCTTGTATAAATTATATGTAAATTAGAGTGGTAATCATTTTCAAGCAATATTAAAATAACTGTGTAAAACTCATGGCTTCAAAGGGGAGTTTTAAGTAAAACCATTGTGTAAACAGACATATTTCTGCTTATGTTTTAACTAATTTTATGGATTCCACAGATTCAAAAGCATCTAGACAACTAGTAAAATTTGATGAAGGTCTGAACATATACTTCATCCTAGTTTCTAATTCTATTAAAAATTTCCCTAATTTTTGTTCCATATGCACAAACAGTTTGCCTCATCAGCATTTTGAAGGAGGAGGTGACGAAGACAACCAACAAACAACAACCAGTAACATGTACTATCAATGGAAGAAATTTGAAACAGGTTACTTTCACTTATCTAGGAAGCACCATCTCAACTACAGGTACACGGTGTGAATGAAGACATCAAAGCCAGCCAGAATCGGAAAGCCAAGATACACCTCCATCAATCTGAAATCAGTTTGAAGATCTTCTGCACTCCACTTCAACATAAACAACAAGATTCGGATTTTCGACACCAATGTTAAGTCAGCCAGTCAGTTCCTCTATATGGATCAGAAACTTGGCTAGTGCGTCACGGAAAGCATTTCTAACAGGCTACGGCAGACTTTTCTCGACAGCTATCTTCGCTGAACACATATTGTAGATCAAATGCAGGCCATCATTCGAGTGGAACCCAAGTGAGAAACGATGAGTGGGTCGTCCTAGGGTGACATGCAGGAGACTGTGTGGGGAGGAGATGAGAAGTTATGGGCAGTCATGGGGCCATTTGAAGAGGGCATCAGAAAATGGAACAGATTGGAGACGTGATGCTAAAGCCCTATGTACCACTCAGAACCCAAAGGAACAATAATAATATTAATAATAAGTTCATCAGCTGTATGTTACGTTGATAGAAGTCAAACAACTAGTAAATTCCGACATCATATGAACCTTGTGCTTAAAACGGAAGTAAGCCATTCATGTAAGAAATATGACCACAAAGAAGCTTATTGAATCGACAATGTTGTTTTACTAGCAAGTCGCATAAAATATTAAAAGAATAAATGACGATACCTGTACAATTTCAGGTATTCCTGAAGTGAGGAGATGAGTTCTGTAAAGATAAAGTGTTATCAGACAAGAAACCACTGATGTTAAGTGAATGCTTCACCTAGGTTTTGTCAAACATTAGTGTAATTCCAAATTTAACGTCATAAAAGCTACAACTGAAAGCCTTAGAAATATAATCTAATAGTAATTGAAGTTAATATGGGATTCTAAAATGAGACTCAGTTGGATTAGAAAGCGTCCGCGTAACTGAATCCCTGCTCTACCAACTTAGCTGCAAAACTCCTGCAAACACGTAGACTTCTTCCCCACTTTCATGAAACAGAAGTTAAACTAGAAGTTCATCATGGGTTCGCTTTCACAGAGCTTGTGGTTGTGTATTGCACCAGTATCCCTAAGATCACTGGTTCAAGGCATAAACTTATTCAGGTTTCCCTCAAAAATTTCAGTCATTGTCTTTCAGTATGTGAAAATCAATCCTTTACAAATCGAACAAATTAGACACTCATCCTAACTAATTAGCTGTTCAACTATTTATATAAATAAAAACGTATTAGCAACGAGATAGATGAAAGAATTCATCGATAAATTCTTTTATAAGAGGGTAAAATAGAAATGGTCTCTTCCCAAAGAAATACCCAGAATCTACGGTGTATGTGTTTATTTATGAAACCAGAATTTTTTTTATACATTCACAAGCAACCACCAATGTAAGAAGTAAACAACTATTACAACAGTGCATGCGAAAAACACTAGGAATCTCATTATTATTATTGTTTCCTTTAGTTCCTAAAGGAACATAGGGATTCAGCTGCTCATCTCCATCGCGCCCGCTTCTCCGCCAACCTTTTCACATGGTTACAAGTCTGCCCACATGCTTCCATCTCCTCTTCACATCACCTCCTCCATGTCACCCTCGAACTCACGACCAACTCGCCGCTTCCCATTCGGGTTCTACTCGAGTGATGGCCTGGCGACTGATGTCACTTGATGGTTTGTTTTCTCAGAGTATGGCTAATCTGCCTCCATTTCTTCCTGCATATTTGTTGCAAAGCTGGTTCTTGCTTGGTTGGTCCGCTCATTGCCAGAGATCCCTCACTATTGATGGTCTTTTCTGGTTATCTGATCTTGAGTATTGATTGAAGATAACTGTTGATGAAGGTCTGTAGTTTGTTTGAGGTGTTCTTCATGACGCGTCAAGTCTCTGATTAGTATAGTAGTACTGACTTCACATTGGAGTTGAAAGTCCAGATGTTATTTTTCATCCTGAGTGCTGTTAAACTCCACACAGGCTTGAAAGTAATGAAAGCTTGCCTTGCTTTCTCGATGATCCTCGCCTTGATGTCCTCATCAGTTCTGTCCACCTGTAGTTTAAACGATGCTTCTCAGGTAGATGAAGGAGATTACTTCTCTCAGATTTCCCCCATTTATGCTGATTAACTAAGAATATGAAAGAATACGAAATCACTCCTTTCTCGAGTTCCTGTAAGAAGAATATAATTCAGTCTCTATGACAAAGAACAGACAAAGGAATAAGTTTTGTTTTAAAAAGTATTTAACTGTAACATATCTTCACATCGAGTAGCGCTAAATCTTTCAGTTCATCGCGAATCTTCTTCCTTATCTGTTTATCTCGTTTACACTCAACTACCGACCCAAAAGATTTAACCCTATCGTGCATTAACTGAAAATTGAGCAGTAAAGCACGGTACACTGGCAAGTATTTGTAAAGGTACATATACATATATATTTCAGTATGGTTCTGACTTTAATTCTAGAAAGTTTATTTTATGGACGTTAGATACTGTTACTGAACTTTTATCATTATCTAACAGTAACAGCGGAACACGAATTCCTCCTTCCTTGTATCATAAAACGATTTCAGTTTTTTTTCACTTACCGTAATTTCAGTATTCAATGACATAAATTTGCCACATGGTTTGAGCAAGAAAAGTTAGAAAATGGGAGAAAAGAAAAGTTTATAAGTAAACAAGAAAGTAATCTATCTTAACAATCATAAATTTAAGCAATTTCAATGGGCTTCGTTGATGTTAACATTCTATCCTCAAATAACACACACAGTATCCAAAGGGTTAAATGCAATTTCGACGCGTTATTTTAGAGTGTACCCGCAAAATTTTAAGAAATTTCTAAAGTGACCATCTCAAAAAGGTTTCTCACTTGTCAGTTTCGAAAATTTTGTGTCTAAAAAAATAACCAGAATAGGATAAACTGCTAACTAAAGTAGTATTTCCTCCATTCTTCTACTGCTCATTAGTCTATGACAATATGATTACAGACAGGCGCCACGGTGTCACTCAAAAGATCCTTAGTATCATCAAAAACCAAACAGTGGAATCCTTGAGTCCTTATCCAAATAATTAGAAGCAGTACAAATGAATAAAATTATACTTGATATCCATTTAGCTACTACCTTTGTTTTGAAGTCATGTAAAAGTTCTATAAATAACTATTGCTTATTGTTTTCGGGATGTTAGTTATAGTTTCATTTTATGATCACACATTCTATGTGAATTATCAAAATAGTAGTAGCAGTAGATGGATTTCATTACTAACCAACACAAGATAGAAAACCATCAAAATCTTAAAGGCACTGGACATTTGCCTATACATTAATTAACTGTTTTAGGCACTGTAGATTAATAATCTCAGAAGATCAGGTCAGCGCTACTAGACCTTTAATCAGCATCTAGCATGGTGGATAAGTAGCTACACTTGTGGTGAGAGCTGTCTACTAGCCAATTGGTTGACAGTAATTGAGGTCAATGTTTATGTATCAAATATTAGTCATGTTGTGGCAAGAGATGGTTGCTAGCCAAATTGGTTGACAGTAATTGAGGCCAAAGGTCAAGATGGAAAGGCGGATACAGTTAAAATATAGATGAACTGACACAGCCACAAGAAATGCAAGGTTAACTTTGCGTGAGAAACAACCAATCAACAGACTGTATTTTCTACTAACATTAACCTACGATGATGTACATCAAAATCTATAAATACGTGTTGATTTTCCGTAATAAACGTTCTGTTGCCTGGCCCTTGTCTTCTGTTGTTACACACTGATACGCAAAGTTTTAAACCCTAAAACTGTTTTTAAGTTTGTCATTTAAAGATTACTCAGTACGAGGTGAAACCAGAGGTATTCGGAAAACAAAGTGTGATCTTACTGACACTACAAATGCTATCCAAGAAGGTAAGAGGAGTAATGCAGACCGATATGAGTTGCTGAAAATCACAGGCGTCAAGGAGTACTAGTTTTTAGATGATTTAGCCTCCCTAAACCGGTACACCATTCATTAGTTCAACTCCAAAAGGAGTAAACCATCTGTCTGGTACTTGGATCGCTTTGATCTGGCTAACAAGCCCTACTAGTTGATTCTAACGCTTTCCTACTACTTACATCAATCAAAAGTAGTCAGTATAATGACATTCTGAGCTGCTTTCCCACAATTTCAAGAAACTTGCACGGAGATGATGTCCACCTGTTGAATTTTTACAGAAGTGAATTATTTTAATTTAGAAATAAGAAAAAAATCTCAATAATAGTTGAGTGAAAATGTGTTCTATGCTACTAAATAAGAATTAAACAGTATTTCCTATTCCTTTCTCCCGTATATCTGCTATTATTACATATGATCACTTGTCCACTAATTCGGCAGATTATTTCGTTTAACTAGCAAGATGTTGACCAATGAAGTTAGACCTATAGTTGATTTTAGAAATTCGCCTAATTATCAATTATCTAAATATTTAGCCATGGTATTCAATCCCCTTAAAAGCCACTCAAAATCTAGACTAACAAATTTTTATGAACTAAAACGTAGTTTAGATAATTTAAAATTAGTAGTGAAGAAAAAATGGTTAGTTTTGACATTGTCAGTTTACATACACGTATATCAATAAATATGGCTATAGAGGCAGTAAGAAACGAATTCATTTCTGACCAAGTACTTAAACTTAGAACGAAGGTGCCACTTGAGGAGATAATGTCTGACTTCCACAGTATTTAAACTCCTAGTAAAAATATACCGTGCGTCGGTGGCATAGTGGTTAGGACGCTCGCCGACCATGCACATGGTCCGGGGTTCGATTCCCGGCCGACGCACTCCTTTACCTCGCTAAGCCAGAAATAATGCTGGTGAAGAGGAAAGGTTGGGCATGAGGCTAGCAACCTTATCCTGTAAAATAAACACTGCTACAGAAACTTTAAGCCATTAGCTTGAAGCCCTATGTTCCACTGGGAAATTTGAAGGAATAAAAAATATATATATACCAAAAAACTGAGGGATTTGCTAGGGGGTCGTCAATATCCTTGGCTGTGGCAGACATATTTATGGATAGGTGGGAAAACTTAGCGATTGAAACGTTCACAAACTGGTTACCAGTTTGCAAATTGTGAATTTCATTTATCTAGTGAAAAAAGTTGAAACTAGTTGCTTTCTTTACAAAATTTGTTTTTTGTAATTACCAAAGATATGAACTGTTGGGCCGTAGACGTCTACCATCTGCCAAAGTTATCATTTGGCAAACTACCTAAAACCAAGCGGAATTCGACAACTACTTTGTCATGATTTATAAATACTCATTAGCGATTATTCAAAAGTGCATCGGCGGCTCAGGGGTAGAATATCCGTCAAGTGACCACGTGATCAGAGGTTCAGTTCCCGGCCAACGCACTCCTAGACGTCGTTAGGCCGGCAGCACGACTGGTGAATAGGGAAGGTTGGGTGTACGGCTAGCAACTACTGTTACCGAAACTTCAAATCTCTAGCTGCAAGCCCAATGTTCCACTGGGAATGTAAAGGAATAAACAAAAAAGGTTATTCACAACCTCCTATATGTGATAGTGTTCTAGTGACTGTTGGATCTAGTCATGAATAATATTATGTCCAATCAGTTAAATAGTCTATTTTTAGTATCTTTTGTCAGTTCGTACCCACCATCTGACTTCATCAATAAGAGGTATTCCTTGACTCTTCCCTGAATTATATCATATAGCATGTGGGACTTCAACTCAGAGACATTCGTTACAGAACAAAAATTTAACCCTGATTAGGCATAGAAAATGGCAATGATAAAGAAGCCACCCCCAGCTTAACTATTGGAAAAATGACAATTAAAAAATGCTTGGAAATGATCAGAGAGAACAACAGTTGGATCAAAAAACAGTCGGAGATATAAACGTTCATACGCTAAGAATCATTTTACCAAACAAAAATAAACTCGGATGAATTAGTCAACATTGCAATTTAATCTTTATTGGAGAACTTACTGAAATGCTAGAATCTGTATGTCTTGTAATTCAAAATGCGTATGTATATAAAGAAATAACAATCTGTTGCAAATAGTGATATTAATCCGAGCATTTATTCATTTTGCATTGCCAAGACATAAAGGATCTATAATCTCACTAGATGCATATTTACATAATTTATCCTTTATGTATTGCTTAGAAGGAATCATTCATTCATTCATTTGGATCAATCAGTCAGTATTATGTTTACCGGTTTGCAAATAATGTCATACTACAATAAAGATATTGAGAAGTTACTTTTCTTACTTTCATTACAATCTTAACCAATGAAAGTGTTGCTTGAAAATACTTCAACCAATCGAATCATCAGGTTCACTAACCAATTAAATGATGAGAAAGAATCTTGTCCTATTTCATTTTGTCTTCTCTTTTTTTATCTATGCGGTCTACTTTATGCTAATTTGAAGATTCAATCTTTTTTTCTAGGCAAAAAAGGATAAAAGCGAAAGTTAAAGTCACATGAATAAATACGCGACAGACTGGGGAAAATTATTTTTTTTAAAGCTGCAATTTTCGGATAAACATTTACGGTTCTTCTTTATTTAAATTGGTATAAAAAAAGCTTGTTTAATATCAAACAAAGTACATATTCATAATTTTATTTGCTTTAATTTCATTGAAAGGTATGGTGGACTAGCCCATTTCCGTCTTCAGTGTCACCGATTTAATCATTAAACTGCACTAATTTCCATAATTTTATGTAAATTATAATGAATAGGAGTGGAATTCAGGATGCGCGTCTCGTTGAGTTCGGGACTTATCATCTGGATCCACTTGCTTCTGATCTTTCCAAGTGTTCCCAGTGAAACTTGAAGGAAACTTCTTTTCTGGACTAAAATGCTAGTCACCATCAATCAAACAACAGCATGTTAACCTTTAGATTCCTTTAAAGTGCCAGTACTAGTGTAGCAACAGAAGACAAGGGCCAGGCAACAGAACGTTTATTACGGAAAATCAACACGTATTTATAGATTTTGATGTACATCATCGTAGGTTAATGTTAGTAGAAAATACAGTCTGTTGATTGGTTGTTTCTCACGCAAAGTTAACCTTGCATTTCTTGTGGCTGTGTCAGTTCATCTATATGTTAACTGTATTCGCCTGTCCATCTTGACCTTTGACCTCAATTACTGTCAACCAATCTTGGCTAGCAGCCAGCTCTCACCACACTAGGAGTTAACGTATCAAAAGAGATAGAACACTGTGGTCCCAAATAATCGCCCAACTGGAGATACAAATTAGTTTAAACGGATTATCTGTGATTTCAGACAGACCAACATGAGTTAGAGGATCATTAAAGCCTAGAGGGCAACGGACAGCGATTCTGTCGTAGTTCGGGACTCATCAGCCACGGGCGCTAATGACCCCAACTAAAGTCGACCTTGGGACGTTCAGATTATTAGATGAGCCCACTGGCTATTCAACCACTGGGTAAGAATTTGGAATAATTGTCCATTGTTTCTTGATTTTCAACGATTCTCTTACCGATGTTGATTCACATCGAAATGTACATTGAAGATAGTTGAAATCTCAACAAACTTATAACCTAAGTAAAATATATGAATTCGTACTGTATCTTACACCGGAAACGGAACAATAAATGTTAGATGCTTAAGTTATCTATTTGTTTACCTATGTGAATAATTCATCTCTATATCTGTATCGACAAAACCTCGGTCATAACATAACACTCAATAATCCCTCAGCTTCAGTCTTCCACCTGTAAATTATTCTCAACACAATGGGGTTGTATAGTCGGACCAGTTTATCAAACGCAATACTAGTGTTCTAAGCCAATAAAATTTTTCTATCTAATTGGATTATCATGTGTATTTATTGTTTGATAAGAATAAACTGGCAAGTTGCGGTGTATTAGTAAATACCTCACGTTCATTTCAATGCTCTAGTATAGTATAACTGTAACACTGATAATTTTGTACTGCATTAACCACTAATGAATATCGGCTGGATACCTGTTTAAAACCATTCATAAGCATCTAACTTCTAACCAAAAGACTGGATGTTAATATGTTCACTTCGGTGGCTAGGAATCTCGCCGACGATGCACATGGTCCTGAGTTCGTTCCCCTGCCGACGTACACCTGATATCAATGGTCAGCCTGCAAAATTTGGGCTACCGATTTCTCTTGCTGAAAATTCCATATTTGTGCTAAAAAAACGGTGTGGAATCAGGCTATAATAAAAAAATTCAATGTTTCTTCACTTGACCACTTATGAGTTTCTGAATTAATGGTCCAAGCCAGTTCTCATATAGTCATAAAGGAACCAATCAAGAGTGTCGAATGCTTTGGATGAAAATTAAGGTGTGAATTGATCAGCTTTCATGAACATCTCTAAACTAAATGTTACCAATGGATTAACGTTGATATTTAAAACATTACATTGAAAATTTTGTCAAATAAGATTATTTCTTGATCGTATAAGCTGTTTAGTAGACCAAAAGCTGCCAGGAGGTTTTAAGTAGTACTGAACATAGAAATAATGCCGTTCCATTGAAGCCATCTAAAACTAATAGCTCATGGAGCTCTTATTTTATGTCTAAACCTAACGGTTGAAGTAAACCAAATGAAAAAAACCAAGGTGAGATGGCTTACTAAAATTAATTCACATCCATTCATTATACAGGCATCAGTTTGTGGGTACTCAGAATTTTAATGGACACATACTACTGTGTCATTTCCTGAAGAATACAATAGATTAGTGCATTTGAGTGATGCCCCTGCTTCTGAAAATTAAAAAAATTAGTTCATTAAAATATGACTTTATGTTTTTCTGAGCTGAAAATTCATTTGGCCTTGAGTAAAAATGCTTTCCAAATCCTTTTTCTCTCAAATCGATGTGATCCAGAAGGTGATTTGTTATCCAGGAAATTTGAATAAACGTTTTATTTTAATTACATTTTTTAACTGTTGTACAGGATTAAATTCCCGATGCGTTTCGTTTCACGATGAGAATACATACTGAGTGGCATTTCTGTACGAATTATCACTCTGAAGGGTAATTTTGTAGCCAAATTCAAATCGTCACTACGGTAATCGTTATATACCAATCAATTTCTACACAAATACCAAGTCAAGGTGCATTTTTATGCAAAGTTATGCAACGTGATACCAATATAAGATTCCATTAGTTCATTAGTTTCTTTGAAGACTTCCGGTCAAGCCTCCACGCCATTTGGTACGCCGTTGTGTGACGTTCGTTCGTGCAGGATCCCTAGCTAGTTAAGCAATCATCTCGCACTCCGATTTGATAGCAAAATAAAACTCGTCATTTGAAAGGTCAATTCTGGTCTTTTGCTTTGCCTTTGGTCTACGCGGAACGAATACTATAGAAGTTGTGGGTATTAGATCTTGCGTTAGAATACTTCGTACTATCCGTACTATCTAAAATTTGAAAACGCCCATATATGTATACACTAGTGAAGTGTAATATAAGGGAAAACTAAATAAAGTTACACTCACCTCCTTTTAGTCAGTCCTTTAAAAATCAGTATTATTATTATAAAAAATCTTGAATGAATACAGGGACAATTTCAAGTTTTACCTACCCGTAAATTCAATAATTCTTTTCTCTGTATTTCGGAACATCTGTGTTCTACTTTCCTTATCGAAAGACAAATATTCATGCTGCATTATATACATTTTCGCAGATGTTTTCAACCACATGTAACATGTTAATTTGTTTACAAAATGTGTCACTGTGTCTCTTGTGTCTGTGGTCATTATTTTAAAGGCTAATAGGGCTCCTTTTCCCCTTTTCCGAAGGTACTTTCAGTATAATTCACTATGCGAACTATTTATATTAGGCAAAATGGTGGGCATTTTCCCCCACACACATCCACAAACGCAAACAAAATAAACAAAAACTGATAACAATACATTTTTGATTTCTCTATAATATCACTTAATACTATGATTATTTTATTCCTTTACTTTCGCAGTGGAACGTAGGGCTTCAAGCTAGAACCTTGAATTTTCAGTGGCACTGGTGCTTATTTTCACGGGGTGTGACTTATAGCTTCACACCTAACCTTCCCTAATCACCGGCCCTGTTACCGGGTTATTGAGGTCGAGGAGTGCGTCGGTCGAGGATCGAATCCCGTACCACTTGAGCGGTTGGTGAACGTTTGACTGCCCAACTACCGATTCACGGACTACACAGTAACTTGATGTGTTTTCTCAAGCACAAAATACACTCTCAGAAGACTGTGAAATTGAAAAGACATCGTTATACTACCAACTGACAAAGTAAAAACTGCAGTAATTATGGACAAAGAAGAATGTAGTAAGAAAACTGAGGATTTACTCAAAGATAAAAAATGTATATCAAGAGCTCACGACAAATTTCATCCAGACACTAGACAGACGCATCCAAAGAGTCCTAAGCAAACTTACCAAAACAGGTCAGATCACAAAGGAACATTAATGGTGAGTGAAATCCAATGGACCCGTCCTACCTCAATTCTACGTCAGGCCCAAAATAAACAACCCTCTGTGACCAATCGTATTACTTGCAGAAACATTCAGCAGAATGTTGTGATCAGTCCATCAAATATCCAAACCACTTTTTAGAGAATTTCAAGGACATTCAAATAGATGACCAAGAAAAAATGGTACTCTATGATGTCACAGCATTACATACATCGATTTGAAAGAAACTAGCATAGAAAACCATGGAAAAATTACTCACTAATAGTTGTCACCCCCCCCCATACACACACAATAGTCAAAAACGCAAAACCCATATTGGATGGGATGAATAAACCTATGTGTTACCAATTCAATGGTTAAATGTATGAACAAATAAAATGGACACTTTTGGAATAGCCCATATCAGGACTGATTGGAGATGCTGTAATGCGAGAGCCCTAAAATACAGTCCTACCAAAAATAAAACCCAAAATCTGGATATGTTCCGTGGATGACACGACTTGAGAAACAGTTACAGATAAAGTATAATTATATTTTAATAGTTTACACACAATGATAAGTTTTGTTATTGGTAATATTTCGAGCAAAATTACTGCCCGTGTTCACACCAGTGTTGGAATTGTTTGATTCCAATAACAAAACTTATCATTGTGTGTAAACTATTAAAATATAATTATACTTTATTTGATCTAATCCACAATGCTCAAACTTTTTACTGATATTAAAACAGTTACAGCCTAATCAGAAACATCTTCGACGACATTAAATTCACAAAAGAAAAGGAACTCGAGGAGATAATTCCATTTTCAGGCGTCTTAGTCAGGTGAAATAAGTTAGAACCTCAACTATATAGAAAATTCACTCACAGACACATTGAATACCTATTTAAGACAGCAGCAACAACCGAATAACACAAAAAGATTTGCATGCGAACATGAATGATTTGGATTTCAGTTCACCTATCGGCTATATAATATGTACCCTGTCAGACAGGATGATCTTCGAGTCGATTCTGCTTTGAGTTACGATTTCTCTTACTTATGTGCGGTTCAAAATCATATCAGAGCATCTGTCCTATAATGTATCTTTTCACTGGTTCAAAGGTGATACCAGTTAGATATGAAGTCTGAAGTAAAACTCATTGAATCTCTTGACACCTCAATACTGGATGAATAATATAAGCTCTCAGGAAGTTTGGATTATACGAAGATAAAATCGTAGGTGAGAACAAGACAATATCTGTTTTGCAGATGAAGAAGCGTATATTTGCCTCTTTGTACAATATCCCCTCTTATATTTAATGTATGTTTCTTTCAGGTCGATTGAAACTTTTGTCACTTTCTTCAAACTCTCAACAACACCACTATGAAATTCCTTCTAACTTGGAGCGTGTGTATTCAAAGAGTCTCTGGCAAACTCTTGATCTAAATGTCGCGAACTTTATGCTTTTCCAGCTGCAAAGATCACAGGTAGACTTTAGAATATTAAATAGATGTTTTAAAGGATAAAACTAAGGAAAAGATCACGTGATCAACTTACAGCCGTTTTCAGAACATCATGTTAGCATATATATATATATATATATATATATATCAAAGATAGGAGGAGATAAAACCAACCGGCAGAAGAAGTAGCCAAGACAGGACTTCAGGTGAACATAGAGAAGACGGAGGTGATCAAGATAACCAACCAACCAACAACAACAACAAGCACCAGCCACTGTCAACTGGAGAAATTCGAAAGAGGTTACTTTTTACACTTATCTAGGAAGCGTAGATTCAACTACAGGTGGAACGGATGGTGTCACACCCAGAATAGGAAAGCCAAGTTAGACCTTCATCACTCTTAAATCAGTTTCGAAATCTTCTGCATTTCACCTCAGTATAAACAACAAGATTTGAATTTTCAACACCAATGTTGAGTCAGTCAGTCATTTCTTCTGCATGGCTCAGAAACATGGCCAGCTCATCACGGAAAGCATTTCCAAGAGGCTATGGCAGACTTGTACCAACAGCTGCCACCTTTACTGGCTCCATATTGAGGATCGAACGGCCGACTAGAAAGAATTAGCCACAAGAAACTCTTGTAACAAACCAACCAAGAGCGGATATCTCAACAAATATTCCAGAAAAATAAGGATGGATTTAGAATACATTGAGTAGACTGTCAAATTACATCACGTTTAATGCAGGCCATTGCTCGAATGGAATCCGAATTGGAAACGATGAGATGTGCGCTGGTCCGAAGTTGTCATAGGTGAGATCGTGTGAGGAGGAGATGAGAGTTTATGGGTAATCTTGAGGCCATCTAATGAGGACAGTAGAAATACGATAAAGTGAAGACGTGCTGATGAAACCCTATATTTCACTCGCAACCCAAAGGAACAATAATATATATATATTCTGGCGACCTGCCTTAATTATTTGGTAACCTAGTTTCCTATTTAGCACAATGCATCAAACTAACTTCATTTCGCACTGTTATAGTCATCCCACTAAGTTAGCGAATCGCGACCTGTGATTTTAACTTACTTTTATGCATTTTTCCAGGAAACTTAATAAGTAATCATAATAGTAATGATAATTATAGCTTTGTTCAAAGAAATCTGTCTATAAAAGTTAGAGAATTTTCGAAAATATATCAATTAAAGCAGTATTGTTCTATCTGAAGCACGTTTCAATCCCACACAATGTTTCTCCTGCAATTCTTTCAACAACACGAATCTATAGTAGTCGATTGAAACCTACTAGAAAAATGTACCTGAGTACAAATTTCGATTCAGTCATATATTTAGATAATCTAAACAATATGAGATAGAGTAGATAAAATGCATTTTTATGGACAAAATGTTGGACAGCTATATTTTGCATGATAGAAATTATGGTGAAGGATTGAAGAGTACTTCAAATAACGCAATATTGCTTCAAATGATGTACTGCCGACTATTATTATTATTGTGATTATTTTACTCAAGGTTTTTGCACCGGGAGTGAATACCTATTTAATAAAATACATTGCTTTTATTACTGACCTACCTACTGCCTAGAATGAAGCTACTCTTGGTATTAAACTGTATTCACAGATCTAATTTCAAGTACTTGTCTCATCTCAAAGGGCTATCAGTCTTCAGACTAATTCCTATAAATAATACACGATGGATAGGTTCAAACAAAAACACTTAGAAATACACAACTGATTTATTTGTCATTCATTAGCTAATTGTCACGTGACGATATAGTGATTAGGAAACCTGATACTTAAAGTATGACACATTTGATTAAAAATAGGGTCTACTAAGTCTAAACCCTTAGATTTTATTTCTTTATCATTACTAAGGTAATCTGATAATATGAGTCCGTATGGCAGTGATCTCTTCCACTGCCACAAGGCCAGGTAGGCGTATATAGTCTTAGTTCAAATTGTATTTAAGTACATATTCTTTGTTTCTTTCATTTTTCTAAGATCAATATTTTATTTCTTTTGATGAGAAATGTTTGAATCCGCCACAAAGATATGCTGACTAGTCTTAAACGCTTTAAGTAGAATCTTGACATATTGCTTAATGTGCTTCCGTTATGTAGGCTTCAGCTTGAAAATCTCAAAATCTATTCAACTGACTAAAATCGATAAAAGACAGCACTGATCAACGAATTCCTTTGTTCAAATTCTAATTAATTCAAGTTAAGTGTTTCTTTCTTATTCATGACGAATAATCAGACATGACTTCTCCTTCCTCTATTCAGTTTAAATTAAGACAATCAATAAACATGAAAAATCGATTGTATTGGTAACAAAATATATCAGAAAGCTTTGTCTTATTTTGATGTCTTTTCGCTCTCTGGCGCCAGAATCGGTAATGTATGACTCATATTATTGGGGCCGTGATGAAAGAATGTGGAACGAATTTTTAAATAAACTCCATGCAAGAATTCCCTTTTATAAGTTTGAGTAGAGAAAGAACAAACACTGGTGAAGAATAAGATAGATCCACTTAATTTCGTTGGTTCTCATCAGCTGCAGACAACCTACAACCTTTAATAAATAAAAGTCAGCGTAAAATTTAACATACTTTTGTCTTTCAACAGGCATATTATAAGAGTGTCATGGTGAGACAGAACATCAGGATGACAAAGTAGTTGAAGTATTAGTGTAAATATAAATAGACGCATGCATCTTGTCGGAGAGGAATTTCTAAAAAATTCATTGACAGGTTTGCTGTTAAGGTGGTAATAAAAAAATTAGTAACAACTACGTAGTTAGATAAGAGAAGATCGGAATTCAGTGTGCCATAGGTGAAGTGAAAAGATGACAGTGTAAGGTCAAGACGAATTATCTCTTATGGAAGTCAAATAGAAAAAGTGATGGGAGGGTTGGAAAGATAGTTTCATGAAATTAGAAAACATAGAGTTATTACTGGATGAGTCAGCAGGGCAGTTAAAGTCTGACGACAGATTACTTTTGGCACACAGATTAGATTTCAATTGTTTTATTGTGACAGCCTCAGTAGACCTGAGGAGAACTGAGTTATTTTGTTTGTGAATTATTTTGAATGGTGCCAGCACGTCTACTCAGTGTCTACTCTCTATCAGGTGTTTGGTAATTGAAGACCTTTAAGTGCTTGGGCCGTTTAACAGAAAAATCCTTGGTACATGGTCGACGAATACGATGTAGGCCCTTCTCGCTGTTCTGCCAATGTCACCGCTCCGGCAGGTACATTTGAATTGGTATACACAGTTGGAGGAAACATATGAGGGGCACTTGTCGATATTTGACTGCACCAAAGAGGAGGATGTTCGGAGCAGAGAGACTAGTTTTGCTGCAGGTTTGTCCAGGTAGTATCCTGCAGGATACCTAATGCAAGAATGTAGAATGAATAGTTAATAAACTCTTATATTAAAAAAGATTGACAAGCCCAGGATGACAAAACTACGGACAATAAGAAAATGATGCATAAGTGAAATAAACTCGAGTTTGAGATGAAGAAGGATAAAAAAATGGAAATGAGTAGGAGACATTTCACGAAAAAATACCCATCTACACACATAATCTAACACCCTGAAAATAATATTACTGTATATTATAATAATATTGTAATATTACTGTATGACACTGTGTGATTTATCAAAATAAAATCTTATCCATAACGGAGTTATACTCTACCACAGTGCTCAAGTTTCATACTTATACCCTGAAAAGAACATTTTATTCCACTGCATTACGACTGGTATTCTTATGCCGCCCATTTTTCTTCAACAAGTGCAAAGATAAACTATCGCATTTGACCACTTCCACGTGCATCTACCAATTTAACTGCTCATGTGAAGTGACGCTCGGATAAAAAAAGATAACAGTGGTATAATTGAAAATATATTCAACACTGATCACTCATTGTGTAAGGAGAATTCATTCAAAGTCGTCTACAAATTCGAAAGAAACCTCCCAAAAACTGTAAGCTTCCGCATAGTTTGCATTGCCGACGCCTTAGCAATTTGGGTGGAAAACCCTGATTTACCTTCACAGTAAAAACTTCTCCACCCTCCTTCTACCTTGGATATAATTCCAAGTTCAACTTATTTGTTATTAATACTATTTTGTGCATTTTCCGGACGACATTTTGGTAATATCTTTTCCTTAACTAACCTTCTATTTACTCTTCTTACCTACTAAATAACTTATTTTTGACACTTGTCTCCATGATCTTTCATCAACATCCTATTTTTCCAGATGTCTTTCGTTTTATGTAATCCTGGCCAAGAATTACTGATCACCACCCACAAATCTTAATTACAATTTGATTATTCACCACATTTTTTTGAAATATTTTGATGGTGTAAACAATAACCACAATTATTTGGATGTAGTTGCGTTCTCTGAGCTGAATGGTTTACCTGCGAAGCTTTCATTGCCTTTCTAGGCAACGACGACGTGCTTCAACGATATGACTGGCAATAATATTACTGTAGGCGTTTGTTCAGTTGAGACATAACCTTTTGTTACATGTTCAGAAAATCACCGGAAGGAAAGCACACCTTCAATTTTCTGAACATGTAACACAAGGTGGGCAGCATGAAATCCTTTAAAATTATCAATAGACATTTAGTTCAGGTTTGTCGAAGCAATCGCTGTCAAATACCTGAAAGCCGATCTACGTGTTCAGAAAGAAGTTGTTATCAGTCTTTCCTTTCCCTGGTAACTGGATATTTTAACTCTCTTTCATTTGATTACGTAGTCTTTCACTTGCCTCCTACCCTCTTCGCCATAGTGTAACTTAGTTTGTATCTTTTTTTCCATGATTTCACTTGAACTCGCCAAATTGTTACTCAACTTATTGGTTACTCATCGTCTTACTCATCGGTCGTCATTATCACGTAACTCTTTTGCCACTACCTCCAAGCATTTATCTTTTTGATTAGACTTGAATTTTGTGGGTGTAATCTATATAATTGTAATTCCTGAGCACTGATTATTAAATGTGCAGTCTTCTGTTAACTAGCATCATATAACATACGCAAGTATGTTAAAAATTTTCTGCACATAAACTTAATAATTTCTTTAGCCTGTAAGCAGATCATGAGGAGCCGATGAAACAAATTATGATACAATCGTGTTCTGCACAAATCGTTGTTCCCGTTTTATTCAAAAAATATCATTGTTCCTCTGAAGGCGTTACCAGTATACCATTTATATTTGTCTACAACTAATACACATAACACTACTCCAACAACTTCATTAAAAAGTATAAACTGATTTTGTTTATGATGTGCGCAGTTGAAGAGAATCAAAGAAATAAAAGGATCTCGTATTATCCTGAGAATATGTGTTTGTCCTTTCTTTGTCGAAACTGATAAAGGGAACCGGCTGTATGAAAAACTTTAAAGATCTTGTTTCCTGAAAAGTCTCTTCAGGTGAATGACTGTCTCATCTTTACATTGTTATAATATACTTTCCTAACTAGTTCGCCTTTCCTTATACAGACTCATAATATATATATATATTTACAGTCTTTAGAGTCAACCTTAGTGTGAAGTCAGTTCTACTATACGGACGAGAGACATGGCACCACGTCACGAAGGGCACTTCAAACAAACTACAGACCTTCATCAACAGTTGTCTTCAATCGATACTCAAGATCAGATGGCCAGAAAAAACCATCAATAGTGAGGGATCTCTGGCAATGAGCGAAACAACCCAGCAGGAACCTATTGTGCAACAAATATGCAGGAAGAAATGGAGACGGATTGGTCACACTGTGAGAAAACAAACCATCAAGTGACATCGCCCGCAATGCAGGCCATCACTGGAGTGGAACCCGAATGGGAAGCGGCGAGTTGGTCGTCAGTTCGAGGGTGACGCAGAGGAGTTGATGTGACAAGGAGATGAAAGCATATGGGCAGACGTGGAGACAGGTGAAAACGTTGGCAGAGAAGCGAACGCAATGGAGATGTGCGTCTGTATCCCTATGTTCCTCTAAGAACTAAAGGAAACAATAATAATAATGATAAACAGTCATTTGAAACGAATTTATTGTCAAGGTATACTTCACTTTTTATCACCACCATGAAGGACCATAATCTTGAGAAGAAACATATGAAACAATACGTAATTTTGAAGTTTTCCACTTCCACCATGCAAAAAAAGGGTAATAACAGTTGAAATAAACTTGTGTTGAATAGACAGACAGATGACCGTTTTCTGTTTCTCTGTGAATCATTTTTCCTGTGTATATCTGCACACACACACACGCATATACACACGCAAACACGCACGCTCATACACATGCATGAACAGACATTCTACGTCTCACTTTTAAGAACTAAACAAGGTATGCATAACACACTATTTTCTTCTTACTAGAACAACAATAATCAATTAAAATTCTAAAACTTTATTTTTAAATATAGGCGAAAACAAGAAGAAACACAGAAAAAAATTATTAATTTTTTTCGTTAATTTTATTACTATAGAAATTTTGAAGTATTGTGTTTGTTTTTCGTCTTGTTTGATTGAAATTTTGAAGTTTAAATTGGGTGGAAACACTGTCTTATTTTTATGATTGATTCAATAATCCATTCATCATTTTATTTCTAGAACCATTCAATTCCTTCAAAAGATATACTTGCTTCTAACGCTTCATTAATGCCATAAAAAGGCAGTATTAAAAGAACAGAGGTGAAGAGAGTTTCATCTACAGTGTTTTCTCCTCAAATGAATGTAGAAGATTCTTCTTCACCTGCTATGAAACACATCAGAAATGTGGTAGTGCTTTCTTCTTCCAACCAACCAAACAAAATCCGTACAAATCAATACTTGATGCTCACTAGCCACTGGCCTTATTCAGGCAGTTACCTGGGGTTTCAGTGGGAAGCCATCACCACTGGGGTGCAACAGATCGAAAGTGAGGACAGTTACTCATCAAAGAAGACATTGTGAAGTGGTCGTGCTACGTCATGAATTGCCAGGAGTTAGAATTCATGGGCCGTTGGATTGGGTCCCAGTGACTGATGAATGATCTACGAGCTCGCCTTGTAACCAGAAGTTCATGGGGTGGGTACATAGTGATAGAGAGTCCCAAACTAGGACAAAATAGCTGGCTGTCCAATACTCCCAGATGGTTTTCCAATGGTTCTCTAACTGATGTCAGCTCATGATGCAATCCTCCAATCAACTGCATATTAGTTTTAGGCATTTTTATATAGTTTCTTGGTTCTCTTAGTTGAATGGATTAATTGCAAAGCCGCATGAAAAGGAAATAGAAAAAATGACTGGCGGTTTCTAGAAACGTAGTACTCGCAGATGAATTTTCAATCAACAGACCTATGAATAAATGTCAGACTTATCAAGCAATCAAAAGAAAAAAATCACATCGACATAAGGTCAAATATAGGGTCAACATTAATCAATAATCAGTAGCAATATAAGTGAATACCAGGAGGAAAAGAAAATCTCGAGAGACAATTAGACACATTTCAACTTTGTCGGGAGAGATATTTGTTACACTCATGAATACTTCTAATAGCTGACTTCGTCTTGAACTCAGTGACATCAGAATTAGCCACCTGACTTACAACATTTTTGTACCATTTCTAGATTTAGTAGTATTTAGACTAACCATGCATTGGATTATTCACGAAACTGCCTGGCTATTTAATTTAGTTATGCTTTAGGGAATTATATACAAACTGTATATATATTTGGGACTGTAATTAATTCTCCAGTTTGAGTATTCCACCTTCAAATGTTGCTGCGTCGGTGGCACAGTGGTTAGGACTCTCGCCGACCATGCATATGGTCCGGGATTCAATCTCCTGCTGACGCATACCTGATATCTATGGTCGGCCTGCAAAATTTGGGCTACCGATATCCATGTTAAAAATTCCATACTTGTACTGAAAATACGGTGTGGTATCAAGCTGTAATCAAAATAAAAAAAATAATAAAAATAAAAATACAAACAATGAAGCTGTTTTCTTTTCTAGTACTGGTTTGTCAGGATTTGGTTGACTGCTTGCATGTTATTGTTCACCTTAGTCATGAGTAGCTTGTATAACAAACATTTCCTTCAACAGTTGTAAAATTCTTCAGCAGAAGATAAAAATATATTATCAGTGAATTTACTTGACACCAGGTTGATAGGTGACATCTTGTCAACACTTTTTCATCAAATGATGCCATATTATACAGCAGAATTTGGAGTCCTCATACACTGACTTCTTTGGAAACTTAAAATATCCAGACCACATATTGAGTAACAGGTCAGCTAATAAGTAGGTGAATTAGAGGATAAATTGTATAACAGACGAAATTCCTCTTCTGTTACTAACAAGACATAAAATGACGTAGATGCATTTTGAAGGTTGTCGAGACTCCTGAAGAATAATATGCGAAATTGTATAAATTATACAGATAAAACAGATCATAGTTACCCTTATTTTCAAGAGTGAAACTCAAAAGTCATCAATTTACAGGGATCCTGATTAAAACTACTCAAGACAGACCACTGCATAATGGTATTTCATAAGTATATAGTTATGCTGATAGTTAGATTTAGGGTGTTAGCTTCTTGAAGGACTAGGAAAGGTTTTATTGTATTTCCATGTTAATTGTAGCGTTTTAGTCCGTCGTTATAGTGGTTCAATGACAAATTATGTTGGTTATATGCTTTAAATGAAATTCTGTATTAACATTTTGGTTCTGACATACACAGTATCGGTGGCATTGTATTCTTGAACGGTGTTACCTTTACTACACTTATATCAATAAATGCTTTTTTGATACTGATATGTGCTCCATGTAATAGATTAAAGTAGGCAGTAAGTTCAAAAGTTCAACATATATTACTGAATTTTAATGAAGTCACGCTGATATATTTTGGCCTGTCCATTGAAACACCTCAATACCCACTGGATAAAGATGGTGCCACTTAAAAAAAAGGGATATGTCATCTAATCATTCAAGGGTTAGTTGACTTCAAAGTCATTTTCGTAGCAAAAGTGAAAATCAACTGAAAGACCACTGAAAGCAAGCATAACTGGACAGAGTTTGCGTCACACTCTTGGATACACTGTGTAAGAAAAAAAGCATAAAATGCTGTTTCCCATCTTACTATTTTAATGTTAACTTGATCAAATGACGATAATCAACATGATCTTTCATACTGTTAAATACCTGTAGTCATTTTGTCAATGAGTAGACAGATGCACAGCCTGTATTACTTCAGATGCTGTACGTGCGAGTAGTGTTAAGTAACACTTAACAGATATAACCTAAATGTAGTGATGCACTTGCTTTGTAATATAATATTTCTTGGTTCAGTCGCTGTTTAAATAGCGGATGTCCATTGATGAGAAGTTCTAAACTAGACCAAAATACCTGTCCAGTGTTCTCTAAGGTTTTCTGGTGGATGTAGCTTCCTGACAAATTACCACTGGAACAGAATTAATTAACTTGGAAATCTCCAAATGAATATTCACAATATTCACAACCTTAATTGGTAGAAAAGTTTAATGATAAAAGAAACTGTAAGTCTACTGAGTAGTAAGATTCATTTGTCAACAGTATCATGAATTTAATTTACTTACTAAATAGTACAAGAACTTATTGTAAGTTGATACATATGTACACACATATTCATCAGTAAAGTCTAGTTTATTCGATGAAACATCCAATAGCACTCTTTCAAACAGTTTAAGTTCTATCATTCAACGTCTGTTTGTCAAGTTACCTATATTTCAGTTGTTAATATCAATAAAAAAATTCTTAAGCATTTTGATAAAACACTACCTTGGACAATATCTGTCGAATTATAAGAATCATTCAGAAACAGAATACGACCAACACTGATTCGAATGAAAATTCTTTATCCCGGTCAAATAAGTATTATATATATAAGCACAGATACAGACAAATCGATGGTATGGCAATGGGGTCACCACCAGGATCCATTCTAGTAGACATTTTCCTTGCAAAACTAAAGAATGGGCCTTTGAAAGATGTCACCGATGAGCTCGAATTCTACTGTCAGTACATGGATGATACATTTTTAACTGTAAAAAATGAAGGTGAAACAAACAACATGCTAGACAAATTTAATGATGTTCATCCTGCGATAAATTTAACTGTTGAGAAAGAAAAAGAAATCTAGTATTTCATTTTTAGACGTCTTTACGGCCAGAAAAGAGGATGGTACAATAAGAAGAAGTGTTCACAGAAAACCTACCTCAACTGGTCAGTATATTCATTTTTTTCAGCTTCGTGCTTTTGAAATACAGACGCAATCTAATAAAGTGCTTGGTTCATAGAGCAAGAGCAATCTGCTCTGAAGAATGTCTCATTGAAGAACTTAATATTATCAAACAGTTGCTGAGTGATAACGGTTATCCAGAAAAATTCATTTATGGGAAGATGAACCAAAAATCAAGGTACTAACATTTCCGGAAAAAGGCCTTATTCTTACAACTTCAGTTCCTCAGGGATAACATCAGCGAGATATTAACACAACGCCTTAGTAATGCGGTAAAAAGAGCATTCAGCGCTGCTGAACTATACTGTATCTTCAAAACCACCCCTAATTTGCGTTGGGGAATAAAAGATAAACTGTCTAATTTCGCTTCCTCTATGTGTATCTACCGTTTCGACTCCTCTTGTGGCGCAAGTTACATAGGCAGCACATTTAGACGTGCTTATAGTCGGATTTCCCTGTATGGTTAATCAAGTAAAGGACAAACAAAATCCATGCAATAGCGCTATTCTATCTCATCCTGAGGACACAAAACACAAGACTGATGTTAAAGAGGCTTTCAAAGTCATCTACTGCATATCAAATAATCTTAACTTCACCTTAAGAGTTCGTCTACTACATATTGCTGAGGCCGTTGGGATCCACATTAATAAACCTAACTTATGTATCCAAAAGAAGCTAGTCCAGACATTGTTCTTACCTCGGCCATCAAGGTTTTATTGGCCCTCATTTTGTTGTGGAAATTTCCTTAATTTTATTCAATATTCTATTTGCTATTATATTTTTATGCTTATTTACGCCTCTTTAATGAACTGTAATTTCATTGATCTTACTTAACAAATCGATATTAAAAAAATACCAATATTGGCATTGACGACTATTCTAGAATATTTTGTGTATATAAACATATATATATATAATTGTAGAGCCAGAAGAGGAAATTATCGAAAAGCATGTTCGTAGCCCAAATTTTTTGTTTCTTCAAAATGTCTGAACGAATATTTTCTCTATATATGATAAAGTCGTAAACAAATCCTCTGACCTTGAATAGACAGTAAAACAATTAAGTCTGACCATATTTTTCTGTTTTGTTCACAATAGATGTTATGCTGAATAACAGGCAATTAGCTGGACATTTTACTGACACATTGGTATAAACTGGTTAATATGTACAATTGCAGTTTACCAGAGAATCGTATTTTTTTTACAAAAGTTTTAGAAATGATAAATATCAGGTCAGTGACAAATCGTCTTGGATTATATTACACACCTGCTTTTAAGGTGAATAATTCAAAATTGTAGATTGCAGCCGTTTCAAGGATATTTCAGACAGAAGGCTAAGAAATCTATGGTCTTTCAGATGAACTCTTAGTTAAATATTATAAGTAAAGCTCAGTCAGAATTAATTGCATTTCAGTAAGTCAGAGACAGTAACTAAATGGAAAGCCTATAAAATTATTAATTCGTGTTTATGATTTTCATTTCATATACAACTGTATTGAATTGACCAGTCACCTTTTCGTTTATGGGTTCTTGGGACAGATGTCTTAGTATTACATAGATTAATAACTTGAAGCTAGATGTATCGTGGTGACTAGCAACAGAATCTAGGACCAACGTTACCCGATGGCCTAGTGGTGTTTGAAGGGGTAGATGGTGGGTCCAAATCTTGATGGGAACACCACCACTCACTTGAGATGTAGGTATACACAGTGACGAGACCCTTTAGGATGAAACGCACGTTCTGGAACTTACTTCTTACCACCGCTGAACTAGTGTGACGATAGATGATAAGGGACTGGGTAACGGACTTTTATTAAGGAAAAACACATCATACTTATACATTCTTAGCCAAATTAGAGTTCGGCTAGATCAGAGGGGAATAAGTTCTTCTGATTGGTTGGTGATTGGACCAAGGTTAAACAAATTACCCAATGAGTTTATTTCATGCCCACAACGCAAATTAAATCCAGATTTGAGGAATGGATATTTCTACCTCTGCAGCCATTGATATAAAATGTTGATTTCAGTTCTGGACGCTTCCACTCAATCCGCATCACGCCTCACTTGACATTTCGAATGGATGCTCATTATCTGCTTCTCGGCGTTCACTATACAGTTTTGGGTTCTTGCATAGTATTCTTACACAGAAACTGTTATGCGAAATCTGTGAGTTGGCACTGCATTTGCGTCGCCTTGATGTGGATATTACCTCAGACACTGAAATTCGTAAAATGGATTGATCCAGACAAATGAACTGTCGGTGTAACAACAGAAGACAAGGGCCAGGCAACAGATCAGTTTTATTACGAAAACCAACAGGTATTTATATGTATTTTACGTACATTAATAAGGCTCTGCCCGCAGAAAGAAGGCGGTCTTCTGATTGGTTGTTTGCAAACAAACGCAGTCTTCTGCTTTCTCGTTTTCGATATATCTCGGAAATGCGAGCCACTTGTCTGCGAATCATATTTGTCCACGTCTAGGTCAGCTGTGATCGGTTGTTGAATCAGTCCAGATTAATTTCCACCAATCAGCGTAGATCAATGTTTACCAATTGGCTGGCAGCTTGCTCTCACCACATCGGCACCAAAGGACCTAAAGGTATTCATTTCATTACCATCTGAAGCACCTTCAACAATGTAAATCTCTGGCATTACTGAACTCTAAAGCAAAGATCAATTAGGTTTGTGAAAGTTCTTACTCATTATCTTTCCGACACACCTGATTTACTCCAATTAACTTATCATCCACAAAGCAGGTAAATGAATAGTAACAATAATGATTTCATGACTACATTAATTTGTGACTTATTTCATACAATCCGAATAAAAAGTCATAAGATGTGTAGGTGAATCAAGGCAAGGCGACCATCAGTATTATTTGAATCAATAAGTTATGTAAATTAGATTTCGTGCGATAACAAAACGAAAAATAATTCGACAGAATTCTATTTAAATAAGGCATTTAGAAGACAAATTTCGCGAGATGATATCATTTCGTAGTTTCTTTACAACCGCTTTACAACTAACATGGTGTGCAAGGTGTGTTTGGAGAATTTATGCTATATAAACGTTATGTAGGTGATACACTCATTATTGGTGATAATAATAAATCTATTGAAAACTTTATTACTCTGTTTAATCCGATTCATCCAAATATTCGAGTGACTTCCAAATTCGAATCGAATAATAAACTCGGTTTCTTGGATATTACAATGACCAGGAGAGATGATGGAACGATTAAGCGATCCATTTTTCGTAAACAGACATGGAGTGGACAATATCTTCATTTCACCAGTTTTGTTCTTATCCAGTATAAACGTTCTCAAGTGAAATAGTTGTTCTCAAGAGCCCGAAAAATATGCACGAGGGACACATTGATGGATGAGCTTCGACAGGTTCATTCAGTTTTATTAGCTAAAGGTTATCCATTAAACTTTATCAATTGTTACAGTAAAGATAGACCTCATCTAGAGAAGCCAGCTTCTGTACCAAAGAAAGCTACCTTTATCAACCTACAATTCAAGGGTGACCAAATTATGCAGTCGACAGCTAAGAGACTTCGGTCAGCCACCAAACGCACATTCTACGCCGCATCTCTTTTTCTCACTTGCCGAACATTTTCGATCCCTGTACCTACGATTGAAGGACGAAATTCCGTGGACTCTACTTCGAACTGTATCTACAAGTTCACCTGCAGCTGCAGTGACACCTATATAGGTAGAACCAATAGAATGTTCCAATGTCGTCGAAAAGAACATGTTCCAAAATGGTTACTAAAACACATCGAAAATAGCAATGCGATTAATCTGAATAGAAATCCATCATCATCCATTGCAAAAAACTTATTAATGTCAGGTCACAAAATCAATATTAATGACTTTCACAATTATTTCACATAACTCTAATTCAGGGTTATTGTAGGTGATGCAAGCCCTTTGGATTAATCACATACAGCCTAAAATGTTTGTACAAAAACAATAAACTTCAACCTTCGCCTAGCATGGACTACTTGACCTATTTAAATATGATTGGTCATTAGTATGTACTTTTCTTTTTTTTATATAACTGAGTAATTGTCATGAACTTTATTTCATTTTATTATTGTTAATCATGCTAGTTGTAAAGCGGTTGTAAAGAAACTACGAAATGATATCATCTCGCGAAATTTGTCTTCTAAATGCCTTATTCAAATTTATCAAAGGGACTAATTGTTTTAGAATTCTATTTATAAAAACTCCAGAAATGAAAACAGTAGATTAACATCGATATTCTGTATATTTTATGAGATGAAGACATAAGTCACTGGCCATCACATCCACTTTGAGTGATGAAATTGCTGAAGGCTACTTCTGTATCAAAGCATGGACAGCGGAATCAGTTTTCATGCAAAGTCTGAATTAATTAACATGTCACTGTCATAGCAGATAGTGTAACGGGTTTGCCTTCTTGAGTTTACGAAGTAAACTGACAACACATGGACGCTTATAATATCCAAAATTAACTTAACTGAGGTTGATTGATCATTCTGTATGCATATCAGTGCATTCTAAAGTGTACGTCGACCTTAAAATTTCTTAGAAGTGTATACAGTTGGTTCCACTATTTATTTCTCTTGTTACATTGTAGTACATTGGGGTTGTTCAGTAGCTACTGAATGGCCCTTTTTGAATGATTCGATGAAATTTCGTCCGTCTGACTGGCTAAGTATCTTCCACTGCAGAAGAATTTGTGATAGCGTCTAGTGAGGTTTCCACAGTGGAATTGGGATTCAAAGCATTCTCTGGTTGGTTAGTATTAACTCAGAATCGTGCCTCTGCATTGATTAGTTGATACACGAAGTTTGGCTAAGCATTTGGTAATAAATATGACGACAAGCCGTTTCGACAGGTTAATTTTCGTCATGGGCTCGTTAAGGATGAACTCATGTACTTCTCTTGGAATAAGGTGTCGATTTTTTTCCCTAATTTTATTGGTTGCAAGGAGTATAGAACTTCGCCGTATTCGTACATTTATATATATATATATATATGTTTAGTTAAAACACCCAGTCATGGCTGCAGCACCATACTGAGATAGTCAATTTCCTACGCAAACGATTGGATACCACTATTTATTAATGGAGGCGTTGTAACATCCGACACTCCTATTGTCCAATACAAAGTCCTCAATGCTGACTCAGTCGACAAAATGGATGGTCGTGGAAAATACCCATTGAAACATTAGATTGAGAAGAACAAGAAGTTCAGCAAAGATATCTTTTCGGCGATTTCATTCTCAAGAGCTGTACAATCGCATTTATATAGATAAGTTTACATGGATACACTTCTTATTGTATTATTAATTCTTAAGAATTGTGTCCATGTAAACTTATCTATATAAATGCGATTGTACAGCTCTTGAGAATGAAATCGCCGAAAAGATATCTTTGCTGAACTTCTTGTTCTTCTCAAAATGGATGGTGTCAATGTGACTCGATTCTGGAAAAATTGTAACAGTTTTGTTGACGTATATGACACTGAAATCTCAAGACGATAGGGGACTTGTGTGTTTTCATTAAAAATAAACATTCATTTTATTATTTTACATTAAACTTTTTAATTCTTTCCTTTTTCCATGTCATCATTAACTCCTCATAGGAAACTTTGTCAATTTACCAGCAGCCTACTTTAAATTTATATGAGTAGTCCGGTAGTCTATTGGAAAATATTTTAAATAAGCTGTTATATGAATGGGAAATTAACATCCAAATTATCATGTAATATTCGTATATTACACACACGGAACTTGGAAGAAACTACTAAAGAAGCACATGAGTAAATTCTCTGGGTTGTATTTGAAGTAGAACTGCAGCACTAAGTAAGTCCATATATCACAAAAGAAATCAGTAATATTTTCCGGATAACATTTTGAACATAGTTTATTGTTTTTCCCTTCATGTTACACTAATTTCCTAACTTTGAAATGCATGCTTTTTACAAGTATTCCGCTTATAAATGCGTCAGCGAAGTGGAAAATTTATCAGACCCATGGAACATGTTCAGCCTCACTTGTGGCTTGATTCAAAGATATTATTTTGCCTGTTTCTTTTTACCTATCCAATTCAAGTGATTTTAAAGATTTCAATGTTATTTTTTTTCGAAAGTTACTGCATGTCTGCCGAAGTCCAGGGTTTTCTCTAGATTCTTCTGAATATTAGAATCTAAAGCACTAGAATTTTCTGAAAACAATTTGGTCATCATCATAAGAACTGGTACCGCATATTTTTTAGATAATAGTTGATGACGCAGTCAGCTATCGTTGACACATATCCCTAGAAAGGTGTCGTGAAACACTTCTAGAAAGTTCCATTTCCCTATAGGAATGGTATAATTCAGGTTTCCTAGAGTTAAGCTTAATATTCTTCTTCTTAATACTCATGATCTGGCTCTTCATTTGAATTCGATCTATAAGTTGATTTAGGATTGTTAAGATAGCTTCCCCTGTCTGAGATTGAACCGTAAAAGCCAAGGTTTACTTAAGACATGGTCAAAGTAAATTCAATTATTAGAATTTTAACCTTATATTCACCAGAACATCTCCAAGCACTGAAATTGAAAGAACAATGAAAAGAGTTCTGACTTGTAGTTCTTAACACATTTTAGACCGTTGTATACATAGGCAGTCAGCTAAACGACTACACATCGCTGAATAAATTCTGTACACCATATAGATAGATTTCAGTCGTTCCAAGCATTTAGTAGGCAGATTTAACCAAGTTTCTTATATTTTGTTGCAATGATTGCTATAAGTAAATATGAATCACATTTATGCATTCAGAAGCGTGCACTGATCAGTTATATACTAATGGCGATCGTAATACACTGAAATACACCCGAAGATTTTTATCTGTTACCAGTAATAGTTTACTTCAAGACTCATCATTTTATTTGGTCTGGACCTGTATTTTCTATGTTATGTTTGCATAGTCTATGATATATATTAATTTCTTCCACATATTTTGTCCTCTAAGTGATAATAATATTTAAAATGGAAGTTGAACAAGGTGGTCAAGTTCTAGACACAGTATTTTTGTAGTTATAAGTCTGAATTTATAGTTTTTTGTATAACAGTCGCAAGAGTTAGCTTATTTGTAACTATAAAAATGCAATGCTTTGAACGACTGAGAAATTACACAACTGTATATCACTCTGCAAAGTTCATAATCAAATGTGTCAGTTTCACGCCTCAACATAGTGAGCCACTCTCTATTTAGCTTTAACACATTCACTAAATAAGTTGCAGACACGACGAAAAATGTTATCTGTAGCCAACGGTCACAAAATCCACCAACTCAGTCATCCAAAGCAGTCTTTCATGTACCTTGCTATGATCCACGTATACTATGTGAGGGTTGATGATTCTACTCAGCTACCTAATCTGAAATGGGTGAAATTGGAGTCGAATGCTTAAGCCACTTAGCCACATTTCCACGAATTGCTTCGCATTAGATAAAGATCATTGCCTTGTCTTAGTTTCGAACTCTTCCACTCAACGCCATCAGCCTCAAAGCCGAACATCTGAAACAAACTATTATCATTGCTAAACGTTTGCATCAACTTTATAGTTTACAAATTCTTGTCCAGGCAAAACATTTTGCAGCTATAACCATTAAACAGTTCAGTACATAGGTGTTATTTATTCCCCTAAACATTTTTTTAGCCTAAAATGTCCAGATGTCAGGAAGTATTTAGCCTATTGTCCGTAGAAATAAGTTAGTACTAAAATTTTGAATTACCAACTACTAACTAATTAAATATGCGTAAGTCCTTCTTAAAAATGCATGTAAAACAGAATACAATTACTTATTTGCAAGTTACACAGTCTGCCAAGATTACCCCCTAGGAGTTCATAACCACTGGCCATAGACTTAACTCACTGAGTTAAATTCATGAGTAAATTGCTGGAAGATCAGTATTTTCATACCATTTAATGAATTGTACTCACCCTGTTACTAAAACTATTAAACGACTCAGTCACCCCAAAATGTCTAAATTCCCGTTGTTACAGATCAGTAACTGAGTTCATCGTCACTCTCTAGATCGTAAAACATACCTAATACATGAAAATTAACTATCCAAAAAGTGTAACAGTTGATGAATAGGACTTCAAACTTATGACTGCGTGGTTAAACATCATACTTCCAAGACAATTAGATATAGCTCCCCTTTATGGTCTAGTAATGAATGGATATAAATTACTTAACCAGTGATAAATTGCTTTATAAAGAAAAACACAGTTTTTGTTCAGCGAAGAAAAATTTCTTTCCAGAGAATTCAACTGATTACACTGGATTTTGTAAGTGTGTTCTCTGTAAATGCGTAGCTAACCACTACCCGATTTGGCTAATGAAAGGTGAGCAAAGGACGATGAAGTCTTCAATCTGTGAACACCTTCTGGAGTTAGGTCATTCAGCCCCCCCCCCACACACACACACATGATTTATCCTTTAAAGTTATCTACAGGATCAAATCCAACCACTCCAAAAAATTGCGTTTTCTTCAGTTATGCATAGCGCCAACTCTCGCTATACACAGATAGAAACTTAAATTGTGTTGAAAAATTGTTTTGTTAAACCCGTTTTTTTACCTTGGTTATAGTTATGTTCTTTTATTTTATTATATTTTACCACTTGAATTCATTCTACTTCATTACATCTTCGCCTTCTTTATTGTTATCATCATCGTACTCTTAATTTTATAGACCATAATTGACCTGTTATTTTTAAAATATTAATACCAGATCACTTATTTAATAATCTTTAGAAGTTTTGTAATTCATCCACTTCAACTCTACCCCCTTGAAACACCATTTTAATTATCTTTATTCTTATCATATGTGCAATATTGACTGAGCAATTTCTAGTGCCGTGTAATACCTTCCCTTTTCCGTAATACAAATACGACTGTATAGCTTGAAAATGAAGACGTCGGAAAGCAGTATTTCTTCGCTGAACAAAAAACTGTGTTTCCTTATGAACTAATGGGTATTTTTCGCGATTAATAGTTAACTGAATAAGACCGTTTTGGTGGTTCAATATTTGTATGAATAGTAACTACTGGTTCCGGTGCAATTATACATTTTTATGACGAATAATGAGAACAACTGTCTTTTAGTAATAAGCGAAAGGGCAGTATTGTATTTCGACAATGTTTTATTTACTTAAAAAACTCAAATAAAGTAAGAAATTATCTAAAACAAATTAAATTTTGAATTATACAGCTGAATCCATAGCAACATTGGATTGCAGATGAGAAACAGAACTATGAGGTCTTGTTTGCCTTGGCATAGTCCCATCATATCTTGATTCAGTTTTAATATTAGGGATATATAAAGACTGTGCTGAAGTTGGGGCATAAACATTTTCTGCTTTTTGAGTTAATTCGTTTTCTGCTGCGCGTAAATTTGCCTCCAAAACAGCAATCCTCTGAGCTTCTAGTGATTCTCTCAGCTTAGCAGACACAGTAGCTGCAGATGTTCCAGCTGCATTTCCTCCTACAGCTCCTGGAGCTATAGTGCTTCTGCTCAAAATACTCGACATACCAGGAGCCATAAGAGTACTAGTGGGACCAGTTTGTGATCCAGGCTGATAACCAGCAAAAGTAGAAGGAACTGTTGTGAAGAGTGAAGGAACTGTGCCAGTACCGCCAAGTTTCGATTCTGTTGGAGCGCCAACACCACCTTTTTCAGTAACATCGTAATGTGAAAGTTGTTTTTGAGATTTATAGTAACCCTCACTTCCGAGTAGTTTTTGTCGCAAAATTGGATCTTGCATTAACCGTTTACTTTCGACTGATAAATAATGTGTCACCAAACCGAAAAGACAAAAGACTGTGAAAAATCCAGCCAACACAGCACATGCAAAGCTCCAAGACAGCATGTTTAAATCAGGTCTTGGTAACCATCCACGATCTTTACTCATAACTCCCATATATATAGTGATGATTACGAAACAGGCAACTAAATGAAATGTTTGAAGAAAAAAACAGTTAAGAAGAAAGTTACAATTTTTATTGTATTAGTCTATGCACATGTTAAAATATACGAGTTATCCACATACGCTGCTACCTGTAGCTGGGCATTCCAATTAACTCATGTTGATGTTTTTATGTATTAATAAATATATCATACTCTGTGTTGAAAGGATTTATCATAATATTCAATTCTCTAGGCTGTATCTTTCTATGCTGTAACTGGTGAAATTCTGTTGAGTACCATTTTGATAGCTGTGACGGAACTGGATGATGGGAGCGTTTATAGTCTCTGCCACGTAAATCCTTTTCACTGCCCTAACGTGGCAGGACTACTCCTCACAAGAGGAAACGGGCGAATGCAGATGTCCGGTGCTTGCAACCGGGCTGGCGGGCATGCAGGTCTTCCCAGGAGAGCTAGAAAACCCTGATTGCAAACCTTCGATGTACAAAGGCTCTAGAATCTGAAAGGATCCAATGGCGACCGAACTTGTTTTAGTCACCATCAACCATGGGAACGTAGCTCCTGACGCTGCTTCCCTGCTTTATGGATCAGACTTCAAGTCAAGCGCTCAAGAGTGCCCCCCTGCTCCGATCAGGGCGTCTGAGAACTATTGCAGACCTCACAAAAACTATACGATTTTGTGTGGCGCATCTCTTAGTGCCCGTAATATTCTAATTTTGTATTTTAGTAACAAATTATTAACGATGATTGTGTTCTTTGCCTCTTACTCATAGAATGTATGTCCTGAAGGCTATTAGCATACCATTCTGATCAGTACTAGCAGATAACGTACCAAGACTAAGCAAAGTTTTCCTTAAATTCCTCTGAGTTATCTACGCTATGTACTTCACAAACTTTTACAATCACCTCCTATAGAATTTAACCAGAATGGTCATAG
Organism: Trichobilharzia szidati; assembly: GCA_944472155.2. Taxonomy (NCBI): domain Eukaryota; kingdom Metazoa; phylum Platyhelminthes; class Trematoda; order Strigeidida; family Schistosomatidae; genus Trichobilharzia; species Trichobilharzia szidati. The sequence goes on from OX235271.1 coordinate 42,279,515, forward strand.
CGAAACATAAACGTGGACAGTTGGCATTACAAAGTAATGGGACCACCCACTGCTCATGATCTTATAGACTAAATAATAAAACACATTAATAAGTTTTCAACTTTTTCATTTATACCTTCACAGCGCCGTTGTGATACCATATGCAGAGAGCTTCTGAGTACCTATAAGGTATTTAGTATCAATGAAATATCAGACATGTCACCCAGTCGTGAATAACACACCCTTTGTGCTTTTTGAAAATTACTCACTGGGAAAATATATCTTGGTTCGGGGTTCGAAACCACTTCAGAAATGCAGGTTAGAATTTTTGAAAGCACATGAAGATACCCCGATCGGTACCTTTCTTTACGTTAACTCTCATCTTTAAACACCTAGTTTCGTGTCACTTAGCTTAGTAGCCATATTTAAAACTCAATCATTTAGCTTCAGCCAACAAAAAGACTTGGAAGCTGTTATTCACAGACTACATGTGCACTTATGTACACGTGGTTATTGACTTAAATTTTTTAAAATTCATTCACTTTTTAAATTGTCGTCATCTAAAATAGTAATCCTGGTTAAACTGATATGTCTGAAACTAGACACCATTAAACTTCCTGTTTACGTTAACCTGTAAAAAGATACAAACTACCAACTAACTTTCCTAAATAAACTTCACGTTCCCCGGTAGAACATAGGGCTTCAAGCTAATGGCTTGAAGTTTCTGTTTATTTTATAGGATGGGGTTGCTAGCTTCATGCCCAACCTTTCCTCTTCACCAGCATTATTTCTGGCTTAGTGAGGTAAAGAAGTGCGTCGGCCGGGGATCGAACCCCAGACCATGTGCATGGTCGGCGAGCGTCCTAACCGCTATACCACCAACGCGTAACTTTGCTTGCAAATGTTGTTTTTAATTATGTTGTTATTAAATGAGTCACTAAGATTTGATTCTTTATTGTGGACCCTTATATGCTTTAAAACAGTAAAAACAAAGAAAGAAGCACCTATGAGGCCTTCGGTTTAGTCGACAATAAAATAAAACTGATATTGTGATTCTGCACGTTATTATATAAGATATTAAAGGCAGTTACATGATCACTGCACTACTACTGAAGCTGTAGAAAATAAGCACTATTTGTATCTATATACTGTAGATGCAGAGAACGCCTGACAATTAAATGTGAGAAAAATATGTACTCAAAATTAGCCACATCTATTATCTGAAGGATGATGATAATAAACAGCTGTCTAAACTCTAGTCGGTGGAGCATGACTATAACTTGTGATTAACTGGGTGAAGTAAGTACGCCTATACCAATGAGTTACAATCCGTAGGTTTCAACTAATTTAAGGATTAGTGATTATACCCTGCAAATTAAACCGTTAAACACAAGTTAGGAGCTGAGCTAGCTCTCATAAATATCGATCACATCACGGAAATTAACACCATCATTCTAACGCTCACTAACCGTATCACTGATTACTTGCAGTGAAATACTGACCCTCATCAGGAGAGGCACAAGTATCTCCTCAATAATAAGCAAAACCTTTATTTACAACTTCGTCTCCACACACACATAAATGCTGTTGAATACTAATACACACACTTATAATGAAAAGTTATGATACTTATTTGATGAGCAGTGTATAATACTTACGAGCAACAGACTGTAAACCGATAATGACAAAATGAGGTTTCCTTTCTTTAGTTCCATAAACTTCGCACAAAATGAGAATGATCATCAAAAGTCCAGCCAAATTGCATATCAGACAAATAATTGACAATATTTGAACAACATAGAACCAAGCTAAAATAAATTTAGAAATTTAGTATTAAATTACAATTACACTTTGATGTTGAATTACAGTTAAATAATATCACTGATTTCAATGCTTTAACAATCCACCCTCTCCTCAAGAGCATTAACCCATATTAATAAAGCTTCCTATTTTAACAGTTTCTGTAATGTCAGGAAATACACTAGAACTATTCGTTTCGGGTGATACATCCTAGTAAAGAGCGATTTCATGAGACAGTTTTCGGGTCAGAGGCATATTTCTCCACTTAATGCAGACATCCTAGTTATTTTCATCAGTGGTATCTCATTAATTCTTAAATTACACTGATATATACAACAGACATGCAGCAACAACACAAGACCTCCAACTAATACCTAAATGTGTAGGCTGCTGAAAAGTAACTCCCAAACTCCATAGAATGTGATGTGAAAAAGACGACGAAGCGACGGTTATGGAAGTAAAAACAGACAATATAGTGTGCGAAAAATAAAAAGATAATACAGAGATACTATTTTTGTCAATAACTGCAGGCCGGGTAGGAATAAATCTGCGTTACTGTGACTAATTCCTAACTTCACTACAACGAATCTGTAATCATGAGTTTTGGTTATCTTTGTCATATCTTTGCCAGAGATGACGTAAGTCGGTAAACTCTTCCAGCCTTCTGTAACCCTGCTACAACTTCACCAGCACTCATTTCACTAGGGCTGACAAATTTTCTAAATGAGTGGAGTGGTTAACACGCTAATCCACATCACTCCCTGTGTTGAAAACAGACAGACAGACTCCCTATCTTTAGTCGATTTCTCATCAGTCCTGCAGCATCATCGTATATCTGATAGGGGTAGATTGCATGTCAAACATGAGAATATTTCTGCCCAAGATATTTAGAAAACTCTGTATTTTGCCAGTCTTCACCCGGAAAGACTTTGTTATCTAAATTGCAGCTGCAGCCTGCCACATAAAACAAATGTTACTGGAAACTGAAACTTAACTATGCACCGCAGATGAGTTACCGCCAGTGTGGCACAAGTATGATCGCAGCATACTATACCATTACTACCTAGAGGTATTTCAGGGGTACACGTAAAAAAGCAAAGCGGAATTGAAACTGATAGTGATATGGCTTAAAATCGGCCACAATGATGTAAATGTATTCACTTCTTGCAGTCTAGTAGATTATGAACATTTACAATACATGTAAGTAAATTACTTTTCTATTCCACCTTTGTTACACTCGGTTTACAATAAAAGTATATTGATCTTCTTCGTTAAACTTGCCTTTAACGAAGAACATGAGGATGCTGTCTGAAACATGTTGTAAAACAGTAAATTCAACTAACTTCACACGTTAGTAATACATACTACAGTGCAAATACTATTTCAAAATAAAAACAGACTTTCAAAAAGTTCAAGCCAGTCACTCTAGACCGCACCAATACTAACCATAACAAAACTGTATACGAGTGTAGCACGTAATTGGAAGAAACCTATTAAATCATCACAATTAAACTTACACCAAGTTTCCTATGGGCCCAGAAAATTTTTATCTAACTCTTCGGCTACCAAACCCTTAAAATTTATCGAAAAACAAACGTACATTTGAATTCATACACTTGTGTCGCAGGAATAACATAGAGAGTACTGTACCTCAACCATGAAACCAAAGACATTTAGCGAACATATCTATTTCCATTGTTCAGTAAAAACCACAAAGACAATATTCGACCGCTGTGGCTGAACTGTCATACATATATAAATATATATATATATGAATCAAACTGCCTGTACATAAATCAGGTCATTTGACTAGTCAACTAGATGATATATGTGCTTACGTGGATTAAGCCAGAATCTGATGTACTTATATTCAGGATAGTAAATGTACCAACATCCCTGATAAGCTTTAGACACATAATCTTCTGGAAAGATGAAATTCTCGAAGCAAACTTCCCATAGGCCAAGTCTTTGAAATCCGATGTTTGAATCTGACTTTGAGACAATCCAGTATGGAGAAACAAATCCAATTATATTGGAGATGGCTGCAAGAAAAGCAAAGATTACAGCTATCGCAAACGAAGCATGCTTCCCCCTACGGACAACCAGTTGCATATTTCCGGACTTTCCCAGATTTCAAAGAGAGACATTAGCAGCAGTAAGCAGGACAATAAAAAAGTAATTCGCTTAAACACATAATAGATTCAAAGTCATATTGTTTTAAAAAGGGAGGAATACATCATTTCTTGACTATTATGCATCAAGTTTTGTCTGTCGAAATCTGAAACTAATCAGTCGGATGCAGAGAAGCAACTTCCTCAACAGTTAGCGTCACGCTTGGACAACCAAAACTAAACAGTGATGTCATTCATCCCTGTTCTTTAAAATGTTTTGGTGTGTCCTCTGGGATGTTCAAGTTCGATGGAAAGAAAATGGGAACGTGACTTACATTGATTTTTACTTCTTGAACAGATTAAATACATAGTGTTTGCCTGTGTTTGCGAATCCTGTGTGAAGACTTTGAACAATTAATCTGCTACTACCTCTGTTTCTCCTATTTAACGCGACTGTAAATAATTAGGCCATCGTTGTGGAGTTCTGAGAATCATAAAGAGTGGATTTATTGACGTGATGGACTACAATCAGTGAGACAGAAGATTCTACCAGCTCACAGGTGAACGAACTGTCTGTATCTGCAGTTCTTCACTGGATTGGTGTGGACTGAAATCGCAGATTATAAGGCATCAACACTTTGACACCTACCATTCTTATTTCGTTACGAAAACATTACTTCCAGAGCAACCACAGTGGATAAATTTCACCAACCCTTGTCCCTTGTATTTTGGCCTGAAATGTAGAACTCCTAATGATCCTTTGTGTTGGGCCGCTTCTGTGCTAAGAAATGCCAAGGTGTAACAACAGAAGACAAGGGCCAGACAACAGATAGTCTATTGAGAAAATCAAGAGATATTTTTAGTTTCTATGTACATTCTTGTTCGTTATCGTTAGGAGAGAAGCAACGTCTTCTGATTGGTTGTTTTCTTGCTGTAGGTCATTCTGTACTGCCTGTGACCGTTCCTTAGAAAGTTAAGCTATATATCCGCGAATTGTATTTGCGCACATTAGGCCGGCTATGATTGACTGGTGAGTGCCGCAAGGTTAAGCTTTGTTACTGTTTTTCCTCATCACTCCAATTCGGGACGTAACATTGACGTAAATTGCTGTTTACAATTTTCGACTTGCAGCCAGCCCTCACTACAAAGGTACATGAGAACTCCAAACCTCTGTCTCCCCTTTAAATTGTGGAATTCCGAAGATTAGCTTTTCTGTCACTTATTTTGGGTGTTATCTGGTAATTTCAGAACGAAAACAACTGTGTATCTGGCTAACAAGTCCATTTTATTGTACACCAATTAACACAATATAATAGGCCTATTGAAGAAAGGAATTTTGTGATATCTCATGTTCTTCTTCTTGGCGTCTGTCAAAGACGTTACATTTTCTCTGACTGTACTTTAGACCTTACTCAAGTGATGATTTCCCACTCCTCATAAATGATCCCCCTCTACCTGTTTTCTGAAAGCTCAGCATCTTTCTGACTAACAGGAGTGATCGTGTCCACACAGATATTGACTTGCTCATGAGCTTGCTGCGTTCCCACTGAGGATGAACCATTCGTGTTAAACTTGGACCTGTCATTGAGGCACATTCTGGGGTTGGCATCGTACTGACAGAGTCATCAGTACCTCGGCTATGGTAACTTGTGTGATTCTCTAGTGCTACACTGAGCATCAATATTGCCTTTAGCATGAGCTGCTAGCGTTTAAGGAGTTTGTGGCAACATTTACATGCCGTCAAGTCGGGATTGGCTTAGTTTTGTAGAACATTCGGCAACAGTCATTACATTGTATACCGTTACTCGCAGAGGAATAAAACATTCTAGGGGGCTATAAAGGGTTTGAAAATCTATAATGTTGTACAGTAACCGATGTGTACAGCACTATTTTGATATTAGCGGATTTATGAGATCAACTCTGCTACTATAAACAGATTTCATAATCGTGGTGGATCTTGCTTTCGACGCTCATATCATCCTACCCATAATCATATACTATCTTGAGATCATCTGCAAAGAGGTGTGGCTTGATCACAGAGACTATGTTATCTATGAATAAGAAGAATAGAATAGGGCCAAGAATGCTTCCTTGTATTACGCCGCTAGTTATCGGCCTTGATGGAGACAGCTGGTGGTTGATTTTGACTAATTGCTCTCTTTCTGTGAGAAAAGAATTTATCCATTTGAGAAGTTTCCCAGTTATTCCTTAGGACTGGAGTTTTGTTAGGAGTCTGATTTGTGGGGCTTTATCAGAGGCTTTGCTAACGTCGAGGAATAATGTTGTTACCGAACGCCCATTATCAATACATTGTGTAGCGTAGTCAAAATAATCCAAGTGGCAAGTAATGCACGAACTTCTACTTAAGAAACCGTATTAGGATGGGGATAGTAGGTCGTTTGGCAGCAAGTACTGAAAGATTTCGGTCTTTACTATCTTTTCCATTACACGTGAAACTACAGATGTGATGTTGATGGGGCGGTTGTTGTTGATATCAGCTATAGGCCCGTATTTATGAATAGGTACAATATAAGACTTCTTCCAGCAGGTAGGGTATATCCCATCACTTAGTGAAATTGAGCATAGCTTGAGTAGGAGTAAATTCATGTCATTGCCACCGTTTCTCAGCAGAATGGAAGATATACCGTCTGGACCAATAGTGTTACCAGCTTAAGATTTGCGACAGCTTTATCGATCTCGTGTGTGGTGAAAAGTATGTCACTTAAACATTCATCTGTTTTACGTGGGAAATCCACGACCTCTTCGTTCTCTAAGGTGTATAACCTGGCGAAGTGCTTGCTAAACAGTTCACGTATCACCTCAGTATTTTCGTAAGCAATGCCGTCTAAGTATATTATTTTCGGATGGGCTGTTTTGGAGTTCGTCAACCTACTTTTGAAAAGTTTGCTATTTCTCCTGAGTTATGTGGCGCCTGAATGGCCCGCATTTCTTTGTTTCTGAGGCCTATATTTCTCAACTCTTCAATTCTACTGAGATGGGTCGTAACAGCGATTATTGATGATAAGTCAAGACATCTGTGGTACTTTATTGAGTGCTTTCGTAGACTTCTCCTAAACGACGTCGGAATATAATCGCTTTGGGTGAATCTGAAGCTAATGATCTTCTCAGGTGCAATGACGTCATGAATTGAGTTAATATTCTGAAAGCAGCATGAGAGATGCGGAAGCAGATAGCAAATGTTGACAATTTAAAACAAACAATATATGGTAACCCCAGTGCTCATCCCGTTTTTATAACGTTAATTTATAGTCACTGAATTTTATAGAGTTCCCCATTAACGGTTAGTTTTAGTGCCTAGTAGTAAAAAAAAAGGGAGAGAAAAGGATGATTGGCCGTACTGATGTTGGGCAATAGTAAGAACAGATAAAAAGAGAGTATAAAATGTGTGAAAAAAAGAGGGTTTAATAATATTCATGCCGTTGTTCCGATTTATACAGTTCAATGTCCTTCTGAGACAGTGAAATCATGCTATGTGCCCGTAAGCAGAGAGTTTATTCCCAAGCTGTGGCATTCAGGCAGTCTTTATCTTTATTTTCGTTGAGGTCATTCAAACTCAGAAACCTTGGCAATAGAGCGCTACTTCACAGATAAGGGTGTAGCTATCCAGTCCCCACCATCACCGCTAAATAGCAGTCACCACCTTCCCACCCTTTCATTTACTAGGCCCTGGCGAAATTCTGCTCCTTTTCAAAAGTTTTATTCTCATGTGTCACCTAGACTGTTTTCGCATTCATTAGCTAACTCAACGAAATTAATGGTATGAACAATTACTTTTAACCAGCCATTCTGTACGTTTCTCTGCAGCAGCATTTTAAAAACATATCTACAATAAAAACGTAAAGAAATCAGAAGTTCGTAGTTTACCTTCTAGATTTTAGATACAAACATATGAAAACGAAGGGGCAATATGAGAAATTACGAAGAATGCTGCGTAATGGTACATCAATAAATAAATACATATATATATAAGAAGCGACAGTTGTAAATTATAACATATGTTTTAGAAGAATTCGACTACGGAGAATTATAGTAACAGAACAGTAAAATCAAATCCATTAATATTTTAGATTCACAGTGTAGTTAGTTTGATTATTTAGACGATCACCTTCGGAGCGAGAATTTGCGTAGACGGTATTTACACACAGCATTGGATAATTACCAAAGGAGACTTTAGTCCCAGTTATTTTCAGGTTATTTACTGCTCGACCATGAGATATGACGCTTACTACACTGATATGCTCATAATACAATGTTGTGAAGGATATACGCTATAATATTTGATTAATTTTACAACCAGCAGCTGTGGTCAAATGGAGTTCAATAACTCATAAGGCATGGCAGATGATCCTGGTAGAATTTTTCGGGCAGTGAAGAAGATGTGGCAGCAAAGAGAGTAGTTCATTCAGATTCTGTGCAACCACCGTGATGAGCACATTAGGCCGTTTACTCCACTCCGAGTCTGTATGAAAGGATTATGGGCATTTTGAGGTCAGGCTTGCTAAGCAAATAATCGAATGAACTAAAAAAGGAACTTGGTACAGCACTAGTGCAGCGTTGATTGTATTAAATTATTAATAAAATAATTATGATAATTCTGGCTGTTTCTCTTAATTTGTTGAGTGAACAGAATCGTTTAGGCAAGCGAGTCAAAGGGGAAAGAAGCAATATCGCGAACTTCCAGTGTGTGGCAGACTGTGTCAATACTGTTTTCGAAGAGATATTTATTTAGTAGATAGACGTTACGGTGTATTGTGGTGGTTTTGCTTATATTTAACCGTAGAGAAGCTGGAACAAGACTTCTTTCGACAAAGAATATGAACTAGAGAAGACACGTTACTGCGTAATTCATACGTTGAAGAAGTCAAGGTTATTACTGGGAACGTATGCTATTCCTCTGAGAATTTTAAATATGATAGTGAGGCTGAGTCGTTGGCGGCTGAACCAGAGGGGTTCGATCATAAGAGTTGTGCAACGGTAGTTGTAAGGAACTTTTAGACTTGTTCTCGAAATTCTACTTGCGAATCTCTTTTGGACAACTTCAATCTTTAGTTTGTCCTTAATAGATGTTCTTTTTAGGATAAATGGACAGTACTCAATGAGGGACAGTCTGTGCTTTTTATACAACGGCAGTTTAGATTCTTGGGTTTTAAAGTTATGAAATATAAATCCAAGTAATCTTCTGGCTTTAGAAACTTGGTTGGTAACGTAGAGAATTCAAAACCAACAGAGTAACAGAGCCCAAGGTCAAGTACCAAAGGAAAACTGATGGTCGGCTTGTCGTATATAGTTATGTGTAGTGCGATACGAAGGTGAGGTGAGCATAACAGGCCACACTTCTTCACGTTGATCTGCATCACCCATGACTTCTGCCAAGTCTCAATCTTATCCATATCCTGTTGAATTTTATTAGGGAGATTTGTTACCTCTCTGGTGGTACTGTGGTAAACCACCTTAAAGTCATCGGTATATAGGAAGGGTCTGTCATGCTTTATAACATCACAGACACCATTTAGTTATATAAGAAAGAAGTAGGGTCCCAGTGCACTACCTTGATTTACGCCACTTTGTATTGATGTGGTACAAGAAAATGTGTCGTTAATATAAATAGACTGAGGCCAACCACACACTAATAAGTTACACCACTGTAAAAGATTGCCAGATATGCTGTAAGCTTATAATTTTTCAGGAGTAAACTATGACATACCATATCTAGTGCCTTCTTAAGATCAATATATACAACAGATACAACGAATTTTTCATCTGTAAGCCCAGTAATAAATTCAGTCGTCCCAAGACTTTATAAAACCATACTGAGAAGGTGTTATGAGGTTTTCAGTCAATAATAATAATGTATATTTTCATATAAATTTACATGAAAATGCATGCCATTTTTACAGGCACGATCAAGTATGATATAATGTCAAATAGTAGATTGTCTACAGGTTAATAATGTTTGAACAGCTAAATGTTTGATATATATACATAAATACACTCAATGTCTGACCCATGTCGTATCATTATTAAATTGAACAGTAGTCCTCCAGGTTGCGCAGGAAAATCGACTTTAACAATAATAATTTGCTTTATTCCAGAAACAGTACTAGTGGTACAGTGTGGAATTTTCAGCACATATCTACAATATTTGCATCTAATTTTACAAACATTTAAAAGGAGTATTTAACAAAAAAATAATAAATCTAAAGACATCAACAGCAAAAAAACAAAAAACAGAAAACACACGAAAAACACAAAAATAATTATAAATGCGAAAAATACCAAGAAGTAGAAAGGAAAATAAACATCATATAATAATAACTCAGTATTGGGTAGTGGAAGCCACGATTTGTTTATGCGTGGTGACAGTAAAGCTATAATCGTACAAGAAGTTATGAAATGATATTTAAGAATGTTTATCGCCAAGATTGTCAGCTAATTTGGTTGAAACAACTCTAAACAATCATAAAATAACATTTCAGGGTTGTTGTTTTGTTTTTTATTGTCAGGTCCCATGCAGTGTTTGTAGTGATAGTGTGAGTAATCCTGAATAATACAAAATTTTTAAGGTGGTGACCATGGCGTTCACAACCAATGTTTGTCAGTTTAATATTGCCGAAAAGTATAGAAAATAAGAAAACAACAACCACAAAACTAATAATTACATGATGGTTAATGATAGGACAATTTTGTAATACTCATAGTGCTAATATAGTCGGAACCAGTAGGTACACAAAGGAAGGAATACAGTAAAATACAAAAAGTAAGCCAATGTTATTAATTTAGGTAGCTAAGTAAGTTTGAGAAGTTCACTATAGAATACAAATATGAGAGAAATAAGAGCCTAAATTATGTTGCTAATAACAAAGCAAGTCATAGGTTTCACGCTTAACATTGTCTCTGTCGCTTAGAACACGGGCCAAGTATGGTATCGTTGAGTTCCTGTACTTGGTTGTACGAGCATAGACTATTTTATACTGATTTCTGGCTTTACTTGATGAAATACAAGGCGATAGTTGGGAGTAGAGGGGTCGGAGAGTATGGGTTTTGACCATTTTCGTTTCGTTTTCAACCCATGGTTGCAGGCACACGATAACCAACCAATATTGAGGTAAGTACAACGTTTACAAGGGATAGTAAGCTGTTCTAGAAAAGTAAAGGTGCTAAGGTGAATCATTAAAGTGCGATGAAATAGGTAAGTGCAATGTATCATTAATATATGCATTCATAAAGGAATTACAATAAGAAGTCGGTTATTTCAGTACTGATTACCTTCTTAAGTGTCCTTGACAAAACAGATGTCACAGTGATTGGCCCACAGTGACATTATAGATTGACTAAATGGAGCGTTATAAAATTGGTTTAGGCGTTGAATTAGTGTGTTTGTGGAGTATCCGCACTTATTGGGTGGATCACCGAGCAGACTATGCTGAAAGTTTGGGCAACTGAGTTCATGCGGATACGAGCCTGTATTATGAGCCGCCTCATAGCAAAAGTTGGGTAGTTGCAATTAGTCGTGTTAAAATGGTGACGACAAAGGAAGCAGAAGCATTGACTATTCTCAGCTATATTTGATACACTAGAAATCCTTTTGGAAGATTTAAGCGCATGAGAAGTGGACGAGGCTAAAGCAAACTTGTTAGAGTGAATGCCAGGCACAGGAATTCTATTCCTCACGTTTTTACACAGAGCCCTAGGCTAAATGAGGTGTTACAAGGGTCTTTGATACTTTTAGTAGGGTGGGCATGATTTTTATTGGCACTTCTTGAAGGGTGTAAGTGCTTTCGAAGTTGTCTGACAACTGGAGAAATACTGAATTTAGTTTTGGTAGCCGCGTCAGGCTTCATTTTTGGGTCACTACGTAGGGGGCTTCTTTAAAGGTTAGGAGTGGGTTGTGTGTTGATATCAGTTGGGCTGGCAGTATCTTTTCAGTGACCAGTTTCATCCGCTTGGATATTTTGCTTGGTATGACGTTGGACTGGTTTCTTGTCAAGAATACTGCGTATATTTTTAAAGCTGCTTTCTCTTCTGAAAAGGTTCTGCCTACCGGCAAAGCGGCTTGCATCCACAATGCTACTGAATTCTAACATTATCGGATAGGGTAAACTAGATGAGGATCTACGCAATCGTTTTCAGGCACAATAGGAAGGCGGTATCTTACATGCCTATAAAAGTCTATTTTCAACGGTTTAATGTCAGTTCTATCAGACACATGCATTGAACACGCTCTATCACTTCCGTGGAAATATGACCAATATTTCTCTTACAAGACTGTAGTGTATCATAGTATTTCAACGGAAGGGTATTTAGGAGGTTGAACCCAAAAGTTAAAGGGCGATAGTTATGCGGCATGAGAAACAAAGGTTTCATACTGTGCAAACCGTTACTCTGAAATGTACATTTGCACCAGAAATAGCAAGCCAATTCAGTAAAAGATTTCGTACATAAGCGTTTACATGCAAGTGGCTTTCCCATTTCATGAGGAAGTTGTTCAGACTCAGGGGTCATGACAGAAGAGGGTGATTGACAAATGTTCCCACCACCAGATCCACTGATTAGCTGTCTTTCAGGCAACTGATGCCATATGAACAACATTATACATTAGACTTACATTCGTTGAATAGGTTTCATAATATGGGCGCGAGAGATCGATACATAAACAGTGGGATGATGTTGGGTAGCCGGGCGAGAATAATATCATTTTTGATTGCGTTCAAGGCCTGTGTGACCTAACTGGTTACGAATTCCCAGTTCTCACAAGTGATGACAAAGGGTCTTGGTTTCTCCAAGGTCGAAACGCAAGCGGATCGGCCTAGAACTTGATGTGTTTCTGAAACATTAAAATAGTAAGGTTGTGGGGGCCCAGAGAAGCTCGTCAGCTCAAGTGAATCTTAACGACTTCGACTTCAACTATCAGTTCGCTTCTTTGTCTTGACTGGATCGGATCGCGGGTGGTTAGGTCATCATGGAACAAGCTCGAGGCAGCCGCGTTTTAGTGTTATCATTTTCTCTCCACTCTCTTCATGCTATCGTTAATGGACACATATTTGATCAGTCGAAGGATTCTATCATGAGCTGACATCAGTTAGAGAACCACTGGAAAACCTGGGAGTTCTGCACAGCTGTTTTGCCCTTGTTAGGACTCTTCATCAGTACACACCTACAGGGGTTTCAACGGTTCTGTAAATAATGTCAACTCATGACGAAATCCTCCATCCAATCAAACAAATCCCTACAAAACCAATATTTGAAAACGTCCTCGAAGGGTTGTGTTATATTCTCCGTTCACTAGGTGAGGCTATGCGAAGAGCAGCCTGGCCAACTGTTTAGGTGAGCTGAAGTTCAGGCTTAGTAGGATAGATGGCCGCGCAACAACCATACACGTCATTTTTAGTTGAAGCCAACTGGAAATAAGATCGAAATCGTTCAAGCGGCGTAACTAAGTTGTATCCTGCAAAATAAGCGAATAAATAAAAAAGAAACAGAAGTTGAAAATTGCCTAGAGCTGAAGTTCAAATACAAACTCCCCGAATGCATGTCAGTACATGGTTTGAGTCCGCTACTTCAGAAGGACACCTTACTGTCTACTTCAGAAAAACAGTAGATTTTATGAAGCCCTCCCTTTTCTTCTACATAGTTCATGCACTTTGACTTTTGTGTTTAACTCCTTTTCAACCTATTTAAGTAGGTAAAATTATCACCTTTTTTCTAATAAACTAAATGTTCGCAAGAAAGACTGTAGAATTCCATTACTAAAACATATCGGGGAAAAAATTTCTAAATAAAACAAAAAAATGATTGTTATATATTTTGAATTATTAACACTTATTATGTACTTCTGCACCTCTCTGGCGGTTCTCTTGTGTCTTCTTCTCTTTTCGAAGGTACTGCCATTCAACGAAGGCACTGATACAGTGCTGCTATCCTTTACTTATTTGGAATATTGCTAGCTTACCTTGTGAATAACGGAATCACCTCTATCATGAAATCTGGCAAGTGCAAAGTTGGTCCCATATACAACTGGAAATGTCACAATTATGGTGTACTTACCCGTGACTTTGAAGTTTTATAGACTTTCAAACACTTTATGAATCATTCACTTATAATTATTGTTCATTCGGCATCTTTTATGTTTCACGTCATCACCTGTACAAAAATGCTACTTGCCTTCCACAATTAACGCAATCATTTATAATTCCCGCGTGAAATTGACATACTGTATTTTTTTCAATTACAGTTTAGATTTGACGCTATATCTTATGACTTACTAAGTCGAAAGCAGATCTCAAAAATTATCTATTTCCTTATATGTACATTTCTTTAAAAATGTTTCTCAAAAATTTACTGGTTGCTGAATTATTAATATTTCTCTGCATGTTTAACTGGACAATAACTGCTGTGGTGAGCCTTTTGCAGATAATATTGCTTAAAACATCGTTTACAGTAAACTAACTAACGTTTTACAAGCCATTTTTATACTTTTGTGAGTAGCCCACCATATCGACCGTGTAGCGGTAAATAATTCCCCAAAATTATTGACCACAGCAATCATCACTCAACATTGGATGCTGACCCTCACTGTTTGAGTCGACTTGTTTAGCTTCCGGTCAAGCATCCCCGCCATTGGGTACTCCGTCGTGTCACGTGCGTGCACGATTACTAGCTAGCTAAGCATTCACCTCTACCCGCGATTTGGTCGTGAAATATATTGCGTTCTTTGGGCGGCTAAATCTGGTCTTTTGCTTTATCTTTCGTACTCGAAGAGCGAACACTATAGAAGTTGTTGGTATAAGATCTTGCGTTAGTATAATCCGTACAACTCGCGAACGTCGAATACCCGCAGTCTCTAAACTGGTGAGCCCGACTACGAACTACATCTTCAATTCACACGCAAATAAACCCGGTGAGTTCGTTCCTTTTTGTGTATTGGCCAAGAATAGAATAGACAAAATAGAGTATGAATGCTCAGGCAACTCGGGTATACGCACGAAACCACATGAACGCCTAAACATGGAATTACAGTACGATTACAATAATACGAAACATATGTATCGGAGAGATTACCTAAAGTTGTACATGACGCTGAAATTTTAACAAAAGGCAGGGAAAAACGAAGAATTACAGATTCCTCGGGTAATGCTAACGGCGAATAACAAAGCTGTGGTTAGTTTCCAGTGAGTGAACCGTGGGTGTTAAATTTCTTTTTGTAGTCTATGAAGCAGACACAAATATACTTCGGAGGCAAATTGCTAACGCGGACGTGACTTTTCCTCTCTAACCGGAAAATACCTATTTTGTGAATTATCCGCTTGGGAAACCTGATCTTCCTAGCCGGTGAATTAAATTCAACCATTACTTACATATCGAATCTCTGTGTGGTAAGTCCAGCTGTCTCGAACTACTGCCAAAGCTTCAGGTGCTATTTTTGTAGCAGCATCTTCCCCACTCGTTCAGATAAACAAGACTTGTTGGTCTACCACGTGATTGCTGTGAAGCCGATCATCCAGAAAGTACTAGGTAAAGTCGAAAACCTTTTCTCTTCCTTGTCTTGTACTTTTTCAGTCTTAATCTTTTTCTTGTGGGTAGATACTGTTGCACTTTTATTCTTATACAGCATAAGTTTTAGCGATAGTTAATATGGCTGTAGAAAGTAACCTTAGAAATGGCACCAAAACACCTTACTCTGTAGTCACAAGGGCTTCAGCCAGAGAAGGCAAAAACGCAGGGACACCAACCCCAAATTGCATACCCATCCCAAAGACCCGTGTAGGACTCGTCTGTCCGGATACTATGCCTGCAGTGCCACAGTCTAGTACTGAAACGGCTCAGGCAATACTAGTAGGACAGGATACTACTACACCTGCACCAACTAAAAGCCAATGTGTGAAGTACAACAAACCTAAAAGGAAACGCTCAAGACGTCATAAGACCTCGAAGGCGTCACCAAGTAAGGGAGACGAGTGCCAGGCGTGCAATATCATTGTTTCTAAAGCTGACTCAGCTTTCGAATGCAATTTTTGCAAACGGTGGGTGCACTGCCGTTGCGACAAAGAGGTACCGAAATCATACTACGAGTTTATGAGAAATAACCCATGCCCGTGGTTTTGGTACATCTGTCCACTCTGTCGCCCTGGTGTAGTCACACAGAGCGTGTCTGCGGTTAGCAGAAACAACACGCCGCCCTTGTGTCCCAACACGGTCTTATGTAGCTCCCCACCTGCTAACGTCACATTGCCAAAACTTGGCACAGACAGTAAGAAGGACACTCCTGTCCTACTGACCGAAAATGCCAATTTTCACAAGGTGAAGATTCATAAGGCTGGACCTAAAAAATCAAGGAAAGATAGAGTTAGAGAAGCACCACTTGCATCCACAAGCAAGCTTGGCAACACAATAAAGGCTGGTCAGAACCCGATGAAACCTAAAGTTGCTGATGCTGCAAAGGAATATGAGAAGCCAAAGGCCAAACCTAAGTCTGAGGTTAATCGGTCTAATTCGCTCATCCTCTTTAACGTACCTGTGAGCAAGGACAGCTTGCTTGAACAGCGGGCCCTGTTTGATCAGGAACAGTGGTCCAACCTGTGCAATAAACTAGGTCTGAATATTAGTTCAGTGAAATTGTGCAGGCTGTACAGGGGTGTCCACACACCTCAAGGTAAGCCACCCCCATTACGGGTTACACTGGACTCTGCCGAAGAGGCCGAAAAGGTACTATTGATGGCTCAGGTACTAGCCATCGACAGAAGCTCTAACATAAGGGTGAGACAAGACAGACCATGGGCTGTCAGACAAATGGCAAGGGAGTCACCGGAACTTTTGCCTTCCACCTCTATGGTAGTGCACGGTGTCCCGGAGCTGGAAACGGGCACTGCCTGTGAAAAACACATGCATGACGTACAGCAGTGGAGATGGCTGTCGTCTCAGATGGCCCTTGGCGCTTCTGGAGCCATCTCCGTTTACCGACTACCTCGCCCCGCTCATCTCACACTGATTAGCTCCCCAAGGCTGCTTAGTGTCACATTCAACTCCCCAGAGCAGTTGGCCATAACACTTCAACGGTGGTATGAGATCAAGGGGAAATTGGGAGGAAACATCCGATGTTGCGAAAGCAGACCTCGAACCATAAGGAGGCAGCAAACTGAGGCTTTAATACATCCCCAAGCTTCAGTGACACTCGAGCGATGCAGTTCTGAGAATAACAGTCTGTGCCACCCAAGTGTCCTGCCTAAATCCAAGGGAAAAAACCACAATGGGCCGGTTCCATCGGAACTGGCCAATTAGTCCCAACACTAAGTTCCCTACCAGCAGATAGCTTCACGTCAACTACCCCACAACACGCTGAGGTTGTAAGACTCACTGTCAGCTGCCTGTATAGCAATGTGAGGGGGCTGAGAGTAAAAATAGGTGAACTCCGAAATCTCCAAGCACACCTACAACTGAAAATAATCATTCTCACCGAAACATGGCTAACCCCCACTATCGCCGATAATGAAATCAGTATAGGTGATATGGTTTTGGTCAGGAGAGACAGGGACAATAAGGAAGGAGGGGGAGTTGCCATATACTTTGATAGGCAACTTAAATGTGTTCGCGCAACGGACCCACCACTTATTGAACTCCCAGACTCCATATGGTGTCATTTCACCGTAGGCCACACCAAGCATTTACTTGGTGGCATCTACCGATCTCCCACCTGTGGGGCAGAGCACAATCAGCTACTGCTCAGCACTATCACAGGGATACGAGACTTGGGCTATGACCAAATCACCATTGCTGGAGATTTCAATGCCCCATCACTGAACCTTGGCTCGGGGTATGCTAAGGGAAAATTCGGCCGAAATCTACTGCAAGCTATTCGGGACACGGGACTGACTGAGAATGTTGGAGACGACACTAGGTGGGGCCCTAGTGGAAAGTCATCAAAACTAGACTACATTCTAACTAGTGACCAACTACTCGTCGAAAAGGTCCAGGTCATGACTCCTCTAGGAAGTAGTGACCATGCAGTCATAGGTTTCGACCTCGTTCTCCGTGAGCACTTGCAGTGGGACGTTACGCAACCATGTCTGTGTTACAGCAAGGCTGACTACGCTGAAATGCGGAGGCTCTTGTTCGATGCAGACTGGCCCTTAGCATGGGATGAGCTGTCTGTGGATGAACACTGGGAAGCGGTAAAAAAGATTATTCATACAGCGATCTCGGATACCGTCCCTTTAGTCACAGCACAGCCAAAAAGAAAATCATCATGGTTAAAGAGAGGCACGCAGCGTATTCTGCAAGCAAAGAGGAAGGCTTGGTTTACGTGGCGCGTATCTGGAAGCCAGATCGACCATGATGCATACCTGGAACTCAGGAACCGGTGCAATGCAAGAGTCAGGAGGGACACAAGGTCATTCCAGGCTAACCTTGCCAAAAAACTCCTGGCAAACCCGAAGAATTTGTACCGATTCATGTCGGAAAGGAAACCAACCAACCAAGGGGCTTGCGCCTTAGTAGGCCAAAACGGTCAATATCTCACTAGTCTGGAGATGGCTGAAACATTCAGTTTAGCCTTCGCCAAACAGCTAAACAGCAATGTGGGTATTACCGTTACGAACCAAAATGGTGGCATGACTATTTCACAGGAGGAAGACCAAATAGCCACCCCTCAAATAAACCCTGCAATAGTACTGAGAAAGCTGCAGCGACTTATACCTGGGAAGTCCCCAGGTTGTGATGACATCAGGCCATCTGTTCTGAAACAGTGCGCCGAAGCTCTCTGTAGGCCTTTATGCGACTTGTTCCAACACTCCATGGAATCGGGGAAACTGCCAAAGGAATGGAAAAGAAGCATCCTTTCTCCGATCTTCAAGGGTGGGGATAGGCAAAATCCCACCAGTTATAGACCAGTAGCTCTACTCCCAGTGGTATCGAAAGTACTGGAAAGTATTATTGATGATCACATCAGGGAGTATCTGGATAGGTCTAAAATACTCCATGAAGCCCAACACGGTTTCAGGAAAGGGAGATCCTGCGTCACTAACTTATTATCAGCTTGGGACGATTGGACATCATGCTGGGATATGAATGTTCCTGTCCATGTGATCTTTCTAGACTTTGAGAAGGCATTTGACACTGTTCACCATGACCTTCTCCTACACAAAATAAGCCAGGTAGGTCTAGGTAAACCACTTCTGTCATGGTTGAAGGACTACCTAACTGAAAGGCAATTTTGCACCAAGGTCAACCGAGTCCGATCATCTTGGCACAGCTCGTCATCAGGAGTGTCGCAGGGTTCTATCCTGGGACCACTGATGTTCTTGATTTTTATCAATGATTTACCATGCCGTCTAAACTGCCCGACTCTTCTATACGCTGATGACGTAAAGATATGGAGGGCGGTAAAGTGTCCGGAGGACTCAGATAGGCTGCAGGCAGATCTAAGGCTTCTGGAAGACTGGGCGGTAACCAGTGGAATGACTTTCAACCTGAAAAAGTGCAAAGTAGTGAAGTTACGCACCTGTAGACTGCAGAATGCAAGTTACACCCTGTGCAATGAAAGCTTGTCCTGCCCAACGTCGGAACGTGACTTAGGTCTAGTTCTAACGGAGAAAATGGACACAAGCGTGAATTACACGGGGGATGTAGCGAGGGCATATGCGGTCATACACTTTACACATAGACAATTAGGTGCACTCACTCCTGAGCTCTTTCTAAGGTTGTATAAAACATACGTCAGACCGCATCTTGAAGTGCATAATATCATTGCACCCCCACTGCTTAAAAGAGACGCCAACCTCTTGGAAAGAGCCCAACGACGGGCAACAAAAGGAGTGGTTGGACTCCGAAATAAACCATATGACGAAAGGCTGAAGAAATTAGGCCTATTCACACTCAGTTACCGTCGCCTGAGGGGGGATTTAATTACTGCCTACAAAATAACAAATGATCAGAATCACCCGAACAAAGGTGTTCTGCCATTGAGTAGGTATAGGCTCCCTCGTGGAAATCCCAGAAGGATAGCTCATCAGAGGGCAAGGACCCGGGTGCGCTCCCACTTCTTTTCCCTGCGGGTTTGCCGTCCCTGGAATTCCTTACCGGCAGATGTAGCTATGGCACCATCTGTGGACGCCTTTAAGCGAAGGCTGGACAACCTTGCAGTGACACAAGGACTGTATCCAAATGGCCTATCCCCTTAAAATCGCATATACCATTCAAAGATAGACAATTAAACTGGTCGTTTTACTTCTTCACATTCCCTTCAGTCTTACTCTCCTGACAGCTTTAACTACACTTATTATTATTATTGTTATTATTATTATTATCATTATTACTGGTATATATATATATATATGTATACCGGTTGACTGACTGTTGTTACGTTTTCTTATTTTTTTTTCTCTGTCTGTTAGTCTGAATACCTTTACTAATTATATCTATTATTATTATTATTATTATCTCTTTTCCATTGACGACGATACCGAAAGACTAACTGGTGAAAGGATCAACTCTATTCACAGTAGTAACAGTCTTAACACACTTCATACTACAGACGCCATATAATTAATCCCAGCACTACTCCTGTTGGAGTCAACCAAAGCTACGACAGTCGAGTGGCGGGACGAGCTACACAGACGTTTACCAAAGATCAGGAACCTCTACCTTACAATCAAGAGGCGAGCGCAAAGAAATCAAATTGGTTTATACTAGCTCGTAAAAAGATATTGGATATTGGAATTGAATAATAATAATTTATATTTTCATATAAATTTACATGAAAATGCATGCCATTTTTACAGGCACGGTCAAGTATGATACAATGTCAAATAGTAGATTGTCTACAAGTTAGTAATGTTTGAACAGCTAAATATTTGATATATGTATAAATACATTCTTTGTCTGACCCATGTCGTATCATTATTGAATTAAACAGTAGTCCTCCAGGTTGCGCAGGAAAATCGACTTCATTTCGTTTTCAACCCGTAGTTGTAGGCATACGATAACCAACCAATATTGAGGTAAGTACAACGTTTACAAGGGATAGTAAGCTGTTTTAGAAAAGTAAAGATGCTAAGGTGAATCATTAAAGTGTAATGAAATAGGTAAATGCAATGTATCATTAATAAATGCATTCATAAAGGAAATACAATGGGAGACCATAATCCCTAGGCTGACAAAGTTCCTTTGCAATGTATAATGCTACCCTATAGGTTTTACTATCATGTTGTCCACTTTTGGTTTAATACAATTATCCACAAGCCGGTTGTTTTAATTTCATACCTTTTTGTGTTTGGTGCACAACCGTACCCTATAGAGAATAGGAATAAATAAGTAGAATCAAATTCATAAAGAGCTATAAAATGTTAGGTTTAGTGGAATTTAATGAGCAAGTGAAGACGTTATTAGAAAATGTATGAGATGAGACATTGTTAAGTGATATTCGAAGATACGACAAAGGAAAGCATGTCAATTTATAAGATGCCCCATAAATCTGTGTGTGCCTGTCAACTGGAGTCCCTCGTGTGCATAAAGTGAGAGTATATTATTATAAGACTCATTTTATTTTTTTATGAGGGAAATGACTTCAAGCTTCATTAATTTTCCCAAGTATCTGTAATTCATCTAACGCATACTTGGGGTTTTTTGTTAATACGAAGTCAATATCTCTATATTTCTTGATGTGTTCCATTGAATCACTAGTTATCAGATTTTTCCCACAAACTAAAGATAAAGTGACGGCAACCATGTTGTTTAACCGTAAATCATGTAATTTAGATATGTAACTTAAATAATACTTATCTATGTCTATACAACTTGTGTCCTACATTTGTAGGAATAAATATGTACCTTATTATATTATCATTACTAACTATACTTACTAATCGAATTGATGATGCCTATAAACTGGCGTCCCTCATGTACAAAAATGAGAATATATTATTATTATTAACCAGTATTCAATCTATTTTACAGTACAGACAACCTCTCTGATGTGTGGAATTTTAATTACCATCCAGATATCAGCCGTCAGAGTCACACTCAACAACCCATCATCTACAAGGTGGGATTTTTCCACAGCACCAAATGAAGATTAAGCTACGTATAAACTTTCCTCAAACGGTCGACTGGGGCAGTGGGCACAGAATATACATAGCACTTAGCAGAAAGGTAAACTATCAGCACTCTAGAACCTGTCTAAACTGCGCGCTTCATGACTCATGAACAAGTCACGCGTATACCGAGCCACTTCCTTCCTCCTCCAGCAGTGTCCGCCGACAGAGGGCTGGATTGGAATAGTTAATGAAAAACAAGTCATAACATAATGTCAATGCATGGAGTCTTGGAATACTAGCTTTAGGCAACCAAGTACGTGTGAAACCAATAATAAAATAGGGGGCCTGTTCAGCCCAGACGGTATGCAAGCTATCTCCTCAAGCTGAAGACAGGAAGTGGATGAGAATGGAACCTTTCGACAAAGAAACCAAGCGATAAACAAACATCGATAAATTCGACGTGACGTGATTGTACTTATCGAGAGAGGTTGTCAGCAAGCATCATGCGTGAATGTATTAATCTTCACATTGGTCAAGCGGGTGTCCAAATTGGTGATTAATGCTGGGGATTCTATTGTCTTGGGCACGTGATTGAGCCAGATGGATGAGTGCTGATTGACTCGACAGTTTTGAATGGAAGTGGTAATAACGCATTCAATGCATTCTTCAACGAGACGGGTTCTGGTCACTATGTTCCGCGTGCAGTATCTGTGCATCTTGAACTGACGGTTATTGGCGGTTTAAGCCATGGGGACAACAGGCAGTTATTTAAAGCAGAACAGATGATCACTGGAAGGGAGGATGCGGTTTTCAGTTGTCTGCTGAGTCTAACAGAGCCACGGTAGCAAAGTGAACAGTTCTGCCGCACAAAATTCAGCAATAATTTTATGCTGCTCCGCAAAATAAAGAAGCAGACTAAACGCGAAACCATTGAAAATTGAGTCTGAGTTGTCTATGTTGCAGGTAGGCGCTGAATCAAACGTAGTAGCCAACGTTGATATATTTCTGTACCCTATAGAGTATTTCTAGTAGTATTTGAATTTGTTTGTAAGTAATTCTCTTAGTTTTCATTTAATTTTGTTGCTATGCTCCTATTTAAAATCTTGGGCACGCATATTTTTCAGATTTCGAATTTTATTTGAGTTAAAAAGCTCAGGAGTATGTGTTAAGCCACGTATATAAAATGCCTGTGCTTTTGGTTTAAAGGCATATACACCAATTCTTTAGGAGTCATTTAATGGCCCGGTGCGTGGATTAGTAGATTCATGGCTATATGGTATGCTTAAGCATATCCCAGGTCTAAAATATTCTCCGACCGGGTTGAATTTATGCATGCATATATTCAGCCCCCCTCTGAAGAGTTTCCTGATATGATGGGAAGGAAAAAACAAATGTGTTGCCTCTATATTGTTAGCTAGATCTTCCTTACTTGCGGCATGGTAAGGTGAATAGACTCAATCTTTTCGTTGCTCACCTTAAGATGCCTATACCACGTGTCATACTTCTGACTATTCGTTTAACTCATTCCATTATGTAGTCGTCAAGTCCCGCACGAGACATAGGTGCTTGAGTGCAGTACTTTAGTCTTGCCTCCATATTTAAATCTGGGACTCTGGATCTGTCTTACGTATTGCTCAAAGTGTCCTGCAACTCAGAGTTGCAATTAGTGGACAGTTTCTTCTGGTTTTTGAGTTATGTGTTACTATGGTGTCTAAGTCATTGTGCGTCTGAACTGAAGGAAGAAGTACTCCGTCAACATGGTGTGCTGCCGTACATGCACTCATGGTACATGTGGCTACACACAGTCAGATTGTCCTTAAGAGCCTTCCACATTTTTATATTGGCATAGAGAGACAATAGAATTTTGGTAGGTACTCCCTTAATATACGAAGGAAACAATAAAGGACATTATTGGACCTTGTGTCGCCTAGTTTGGATTTGTTCCTCCTTATCACTCCAGACAGGTTTTCTAATCCAAGTCATTAGATTTCCAGCGATTTCAAAATCCTCTGCTTTAGTAAATAGTCACGGAAGAAACATTTTACTAAGATTCTTTAGGATAACATATATTTCGTTATACTTAGACCTAAATATCTTCCTCTTGGTGTAAAGTTTTGGTAGAAGAAACTCCCGTGAAGCATACAGTACGTTAGACAGCAAGTTGTTTTCCAAGCAGCCCATAACAGCTTCCGTAACTAATCTTTCAAACATATATAGCTTGTGGGATATTACTGAGACCCTTCTACGTAGGTGGGTGTGACTTTCTGAAGAATAGTCCGAAAATGCATTAACAGTTCGAGTATTGGTTTTCTAAATGTTTCCTAGATCTTACTTAGACTTCCAAGATTAATGTCTATTTCTCCTGTCTTCCATAATTGCTCGTTTTCAAAGAATTCATTAATAGTTCCAATAACCATTGTCTTTCGACCAATTTATTAGATTGAACAGTTGTCGACTACTGCCTGAAAAGTTGTCATTTCTTCCTACACTCTAGACTTGTGACCCAATAGTTTTTACCACCTACGTCCCAGCTAATGGACTAAGCGTGTAGCTTTATAACTAATAACCAGCAGGTCAAAAAGTTTAATTCTCTTGTGTCTATCAAATTCCAGACGATCGGATAATAAACTGACTTCGTACTTACGTGTAAATATGAAGTCTCGCAAGGCTTTCAGTACTTTATAGAAGGTCGCTCCTTAGTAAGTGTAGTGTGTCTTTTGTGCTTCTTTTCTTTGTTCTACTTAGAGCTGACTTCGATAGATGTGGAGCGGTCCTAGTCTATGTGTTGTACATCGGAATGCATTTATAGCAATTGTAATTAGATAAGCAAAAATCGTGTGGATGAACTAGTTCTGGTGTCCTATGTGGCAAATGTACCTGACAGGGGATATTTCTCTACTAAATTCAGCACAATTATAATTAATTGATCTATTCCGCAATGCATGAATTCTCCACAGACATTGCATTTTGCCTTCTTAGTGTTTTTATGATAATATCATGTTCCTCTGGTTCACGTAGGTGAAACGGGATATTGTTAAAATAACTTCAAGGTCTGTTATGTCAAACTTATAAGTTGTCTAAGTTTGTCTCATTTCCTAATATGCCTTGCAGTAATATTTTTTATTCTACCTTAGATTGTTAATTTAATACGTTTTTCATGTAGCTGCTAGTGAATCGCTAATTTGTATTAAATCGTTTTCCTCTCATCTAGGTGCATTTAAATCACAACTCAACAATAACATCATATAATCTCATCTATGTTATTTCATCTATTCTTACTTCAATTATTACTGATATTATCAGAAGCATATCCCAGACGGTTGACTTTTGAGTTACCTGACAATGAGGCAATATGCTTTTATGAAGATCTCCCAGCTTCGAAGCAATACGTGTTCAGCTATCATGTAATTCATGGTGGTCAAAACGATGTAGATATTAAAATCAAAGACCCTAGACAGCAGGTTGTTTCCAATGTTGAGCGTGGCACTGAAGATGATATCACGTTCAAAACAGCCTCTACTAACGGAACTTATTCGTTTTGTTTCAGTAACGAATTCTCTTCTATCTCACATAAACTTATCTATTTTGAAATACGTCCAGAGGATTATGAAACGTTGGCTGAAGAAGCGGGACTACCTGTTTATCCAACCGTAATGAGTTTATTGGAAAGTGTTGTTGAAGTGTTGCATCATTTTCTTTCACGTGCTGAAAGCTTAGAAATCGAACTGAAGAACCGTGATTATGGTGATTTCTTGGTTGCAGAAGACTTAAACGCAGCTGTGTTTGTTTGGAGTGTGATTATCACTGTCGTTGTGGTGGTGACAACACTTGGCCAGGTGACAATATTGAAAAATTTCTTCAGTGAAAAGAAAGTAGCATATTCATCACCGATGACAGCAAATTACCGTGGCGTAAGGACATGATCTGTTTGTAGGATGAGGGTTTTTCTTGTATTCACCTTCTTTTTATGCTCTTTAAAAAGTCCTTAAAGTATAATGAACATTAAAGAGATGTTTTCCTTCCTCTGGAAATGCATCTCCTGTTTGTGATTGCTATTCTGTTTATATTTATCTGTACCTTTTAACCAATATATCTAGTAGTTACCAGTCTATGTGAATGAGCTCATTGTGTCCTGTACAGTTTTTTTCCAATTTTACTGAAATTTTTTTCATGCCTCTGTTATTTTGTTTATGTCAGTTGCTTGTTTTCTGGTTTGAAAATTTTTTGATTTAATTAGTATTATAAGTGTAAAAACATCTTTTCCGATAGATGTGTGGTGATGTTTTTTGTTTTTGTTTTGATGAAATAAAAAGAATACTTAAGCGTTGTTGTGAATTATAGCTAGCTAGTTTACATGTTAAGTAGTCGAATTTTAAAGTCTAAGATAATCTATGAAAGGATTCAAAATATTCATGTGATTGTGTTCTCTTAGTTGGGTAGTTAATTTGCGAAGCTTTCATAACCTTTCTTGATATCTTCAGTGCAGGTTTCAAAATAAAATGAATTCATTTGAACTCTGTATGAATGATGTCATTGTTTCTCTTGACGACTTTCGTTTTGTTTGGTTGTTAATTTGTATTATTGTTAGCTATTTTTCAAAGCCTTGGAATTTGACTTTCTTGTTATGTGACTTATTTTTTATCAGTTCATATCTGTTGAATCAGAGGACCTAACTGCACCAGTATCGTCCACCTAAGCTACTGGTTTTATCAATCACTTCTAAATGATCCGAAATATTTTAGATTGGTTTGTTTTTTATACACTCTGCAGACAAATCAACGTAGAACTCTGGGTAGAACTGCTCCGGTTGAATTTGTCACACTTTAGGAAAGCATGCTATGAGCAAGCAGACTAAAATCAATAACTAACACAAAGTAGGAGAATTCAATGAAAATTAGTGAAAATGTTGCGCAGAAGACAATGGGTGAAAGTATTTGCTGCATTTTGAACGATTTTGTTCTATCAGCCACTGATTTGTAACACTGGTACAACAGTCTTTCCCGTGGCGAGTCTAACCTTACTCCAATTGCAGGATCTGTTGTCCTATGCTTGTCTATGTCAGTTCACTTTTTTCTGTAATCTAATCCTTCTATAAAAAGTTTATACTCTCCTACGTGATTTAATCTAATTGGGTCTGTTGATAGTATTGTGGTGTGATCACTTTGATCTCCTATCACTCTCTTTTTCCTATCTCGATGTAAACAGTGTTCCTTAAATTGCTCAAGTCATCACATAACCTAGTGGAATGCATGTGTTTACAGTTGAGGTAGTTTTTGTCTGCCACCTTTATTCTTGTAGTCAGTCGTACGGATATGCTTTGCTGTGCTTTAAGTTCTTACATCTTAGACATGCGTGCATAGGTCTTTAACGTGTTCATTTTCTTTTTCAAAGTATGCATCATCTAATGAATAATTACGGAAAGACTTGATTATGGAAAGTTTTTGTAATGCATATGTTATATTTTTAAAGCACATGGAAAGTGGTTTTCATCATAAATGTGGTTTCAGTTTCATTCTAGAGTTACTTGAAAGTAAACGTGCATTGGTTCTGCAAGAGATAGAATACAAAAAAGGATACCTGAAGATTCTTAAACTGAGCGAAAAGAAATAGTAAAGTTGAAGAACCTCCCTGGTCTGACAAGTGAAGGAAACTAAACGACTAATGCAATTGCTTTTCTTATCGGCCCATCAGAATATTATCCGTTTTTTAGCCTTTATTGTTTATCAGTTATAGTTGATTACTCAACGCATTTTACAGGTAAATATTTTATGGTAAGCGGGATAAGGTAGGAGGAAGAAAGTGAATACACATCAGTTAATCTCAATGAGAGAAATCTATTCTGTTATGTAGAGAGTTCCTCTTCAGGCTTAAGGATTTTCCAGGTTTAAGTCGGTATATTTACTCACTGCTGTGTAGCCAATGAACTGTGAATAAAACGAAACATAATTGTGATTTGCACAAGACTTGTTTACACAGATGAGTAATACGAATACAAACAAATTATGCTACTAATATTCATCTAGTCAGAAAAACGAGTCTTTAGAAACTGACTTAAAGGTAATATTGTGGAGAAAAACTATTTTGACAAGTCATTTTAGATTTGCAGGGATTTGATTGATTCCATTGTAAATTTTTTGATGAACCAACGTTATTTGGGGAATCATTTCAAACCTTGAGAGGAGTGAATAGCTGCTGCAAACTGCGTTGGGGCTTTTCAGCAGTGCACACTTGTAACCCCCCGGGGGTCGGACCCAGGGATTTGCAGGTGACAAAGTAAGCTTGTTAGTGACTGACTTCAAGATAGATGTCCTGGGATTCCAGTGACCACTGGAGTATTCCATTTCAGATGTAGAGTAAGTGCTCCCTGACGACCTGGATTTTCGGTTGCTTTATATTTCGAACTGACAGGACTCATGGGGTATCGCATTTCGACCCATCATCATCAATGAATGGTAAACGTGGTCGGCGCCTAACTTGAACAGCCTGAACTTGATCCCTAATGAAGTCGTGAGTAATTACCGTTAGTAACTCCCAAGCTATGACGAAACACCTGTTCAGTGCTGTGGTTTCTGATGGTTCTTCAAATGGTGTCAGCTTGCGATGAAATCATTTAGCGTACATGATATTTCATTATCCAAGGCTTTTCATTTTCATTCTTTCTTGATCAAAAAATTTAATTGTAGTCCACATAATAAGTATCCAAACAAGTAGGACAATTCGTGGCATCGTTGAAAGACATAACTTTTGAGCTATTCATCTTAAGTTTGGTCACGAACTGATTTCAGTTAGAGAACCATTAGAAACCAGGGAATACTGAGCAGCTTCGCCGTTGGGACTTTGAGACTCCTCAGTGGTACGCAGCAGGGATCAAACCCAGGATCTTCATGCTGCAAGACTAGTTCGTTGACCATACAGCCGCTAGGACAGAATCTAATTACCCATCAGTTTTGCCAATCAGCGATGAGCTGTTAGGATCGTGGATGTGTACTGTTGAAGGACCCCAAACTAGGACTGGGGAACTTCCCAGTATTCCCTGGTTTCCACCGGTTCTCTGACTGGAGTCAGTTCATGATAAAACTTTAATCAAACCCCTACACACCAAAACTTGGGAATTTCATCTGTTGATTGTTTTTTCCTCAAATTAAAATATTGCACATACGAATATCACTGAAAATGACACATTTGGATCGATATCTTTATTGATTCACCTCATTTGAGGGAAAATTGCTTGGTATCAAGCACTTGGAACTAAACCATAGTCAAATATTTTGGCTTAAAAGTCAATAAAGGTGTGTCGTTCTTGTCATTTAAACATTTTTTCTTTTAAATGTCATTAAACTTGAAGAGATTTTATCAAGATTCAATATTGTGTGCAAATCAGTTTGTTTATTTTATCGTTTTATTTCTTTACGTTCCTAGTGGAACATAGGGGTTGAAGCTAGAGCTTGGAAGTTTCGGTATCGGTGGTGTTTATTTTTACGGGATGGGGTTGCTAGCCACATACGCAACCTCTTTACTGGTCTTACTACCAGCCTAGCGAGGTTTAGAAGTTCGTCAGCAGGGATCGAACTTCGAACCACATGAGTGATTGGTGAGCATTCTATCGTTAAGCCACTGATGCTCTGCAAATCAACAGACAGCTCGTATTGTTTATCCTCGTTTCTTGAATTCATCGGTATGCGTGATCATTGCATACATGTCACTAGACTGAAATTATTCTCTGTGGTGTTTTGTTTATAAAGTGTCAGTGTAAACAACCGACCACGACTGTTAAGCAAATCCATAATGGCTATAAATGTGTAAATAAAAATTACTAGTGTCTGTTGTGTTTATGCGAGTTCTTTGAATTATTGGTTTTACTTTGAAGAAAACAGTTAAAATCTTGACTGCAGCAGAACTCGGAGCCATTGGTCTCCAGATTACACTAGTCCGGTCATACACCATATCAATGGAGTCTTTTTTAGACTGGTAATTTAAACTGGAAAACCTATGAAAATTATACATTCCACTTTGTGTACTAATAAACCTTCCATCTAGTTTCGCACAAGAATTCCCTTCTCTAAATTTGAGCAGAGAAAGAACAAACATCGATGCAGAATAATATGGATCCATTTTATTTCGTCGGCTCTTATCATCTGCATAAAATCTGTAACTTATGTCTATCAGCAAGCGTACTGTAAGAGCATCATGGCGCTATAAAACATCAGGACGACAAGGTAGGTGAAGTATTGGTAGAGAGAAGTTTCTCAGAAATTAGTTGACAAATTTGTTGTTGGGATAGTAACAAAAAAATTAATGGTAACTACGTCGTTGGATAAGAGAAGGTCGAAATCTGGTGTGTAGGAGGTGAAATGAGAATATAATGATGTAATACAATAAAGTCAAGAATAATTATCTCTTATGGAAGTCAAACGGAAAAAAGGCGGTTTGAGAAGGTTAATTAATGAAATTAGAAAACAAAGAGTTATTAAGAGATGAGTCAGCAGGGTAATTGCAGTTCAACGACAGATTCTTTCCATCTAATATTGATTCGCGATCAGAAATGTCATATCATTCATACTTTACTAGGCAGTCGGATGAAAGTGTCATAATTCTTCTTATCTCCTTTTGGATAATTATCAACTTCAAATTAAAGGAGTGAGTGTGTTGAAAGTAGTGTTTGTTAAGGATAAAAAGCTGTACTGAAGTTTGATGTTGCAGTATACCGGATATATTGAAGATTACATATAATAGCAAGGGATATATGTATAAATGTACATGGTAATTTTTAATTACCAACATAAGGAATATTTCCAAAGATGTCATTAGAATTGTAAACTTTTTACATAACAAACTGCGTAATATAAAAAGTTAATTGGGTAGAGATTAAAATGAAATAAGTAAACTGAGTGACGTAATATAATCGATGGGATTCGGTAGAATTCAATTATAATTAAACGAGAGTCAAGTTAACACCAGTGGTAATAAGGGGTGGGGGAAGAAAATAATACAGTTGAAAACAAAAACTACGTGCAAGGTGTTGAGACAGATTAGGTTCATTGTAGATTTAATGACTGAAAACATTTCTGTATTTAGAGTTAAGGATTTACCATGTGAATTGTCATTGCTTCTGCTGTTTTAGCAAGGTTCCCACGTGTTCTGTAGACGACTTTAAAGTTGGTTCGTGGATTGGCTTTGTGTCCAGTTTCGATAAGGTAATCCAAGATAGAGCTGTGCGGGGGGGGGGGGGGCAATTTTTACTCCTCTATAAAATCTCGAGGCTAATTGTCTGATGATACGTTCGGATAGTAAACGGTGGGTACGACATGCCTACCTCCATAGGAGCAGGTGATTTGATAGATACACATTGATGAGGCCAGAAGTAGTAGCTTATCCTCCACGTTCATATGAATCATTTGTTCTGTGGGGAAAGTTAGTCGAAGTTCATTTGCGAAGACGGTTTTCTTCATTGAACAGGAGAGGGGGTTCCCAATATTTCTGCCTGTGAG
Organism: Trichobilharzia szidati; assembly: GCA_944472155.2. Classification (NCBI taxonomy): domain Eukaryota; kingdom Metazoa; phylum Platyhelminthes; class Trematoda; order Strigeidida; family Schistosomatidae; genus Trichobilharzia; species Trichobilharzia szidati. The sequence continues at coordinate 42,310,940 of OX235271.1, forward strand.
TCTTCAGTGAATAGTAGGTTCAAGTGGAGAAGTCCTTGGAGGGTGAAAAGAGTGGGCAGTTTTAAGGAATTGCCCAAGTTCTACACTTACACTAATTGCCATAAGTGACTTGAGAATTTACTTCCGATGCTAAAAACAACAAACAGAACATGGAAAGCATGAAATTGACTTACACTCATGAGTGCACTTGCAAAATGGAAGATATGCAAGCGAAAAGCAACAAGTTGGCAGAAGAATCATCAAAGATAGGACTTTCTTCAGGTGAACATAGAGAAAACAGAGATAATGAAGATTCCTGGCCAACAGCAACAACAACAGACAACATAAATGGGAGAAATCTGAAAGGAGCAACCTCCTTCACCTACCTGCCAACCTGAGAAGCATCGTTTCAACTACAGGCGGAACTGATGAGGAGATCAAAGGAAGAATCGGGAAAGCAAGACAAGATTAAATTACTCTCAAGTCTGTGTAGAGGTCAACAACACTCAGCATCAAAAATAAGACCTGGATTTTCAACTCCAATGTGTAGTCATTGCTACTTTATGGATCCGAGACGTAGCGCGTCATGAAGAGCACCTCAAACAAACTACAGACCTTCATTAACAGTTGTCTTCGCTCAATACTCAAGATCAGATGGCCGGCCAGAAAAAATCAGCAACAGGGATCTCTGGCAATGAGCGAACCAAACCCGAGCAGGAACCGATTGTGAAACAAATAGGCGGGAAGAAATGGAGATGGATTGGTCATACTCTGAGGAAACAAACCATCAAGTGACATCACTAGACAAGCCAATGTTCGAGTGGAACCCGAATGGGAAGCGGTGAGTTGGTCGTGAGTTCGTGGGTGACATGGAGGAGGTCATGTGAAGAAGAGATGAAAGCGTGTGGGCAAACGTGGAGCTATGTGAAAAGGCTGGCGGAGAACCAAACGTAGTGGAGACGTGTGGCTGAAGCCCTCTAGGAATTAAAGGAAACAATAATAATGATAGTAATATGGGTGCATTTTTAGTCTCTTGTCTTCATTATCTTTAACAGACCGAAACAGATCCCAGTTCTACTTGTTTTTTATTTATTGTCTACCAATTCTGAGATTCTGTTTGTGATTCCTCAGATTAAATGAACTTTCATTCATTTTTCTTTGTTATTCTCAAATAATAGAATGACTTAATATTCATTTGCTACGTAACCCTCAGGTATGACCTTTGAAGCCATCAATGTACACGTTTCGAATGAACTGTTCACTTTTTATGTATTATAGGTCACTATTAAAATGATTAGAAACCTGTAGGAGGGTTGCCACTTTCTTTATCAGCTGATATACTAACACACTAGTCAGTTACTTCAGTCAAACAATATGAATCACAGGAGATTAGAGGATTCCTAAGCTTTTAGCAGAATTATTTACGTTGACGTGAGTTATTGACTTAAGCAGTTAGCCTTCAGCCAGTGTATCTGAGGTTCACATTCTGCTTCATTTCTGTCAACCTGGGCAGCTGAATAGTAGCATCAGCAGTCACACAGTAAGTGTGACTATAACTTTGAAACATTAGAGACCTGTTCTGGGTATCTAAGTTAAAACAAATTTCATAAAAGGATGCTTCCCTCGACTTTAGTTTAATGTAAGACGTAAATGTAACCCTAAGGGAACGAACACAATCACACAGATTCAAAAAAAGGCTGAATGAAACTGGCTACTTTCTAGGTGTGAATCAATTCACTATACAGTCTTCAAAATTGTCTTTGAATTGAAGAATAACGAGTATGCAGTGGCTAGTGATGAATGGTTCACCTTGGGTTAGAGTTATTCACATCTAATGTTGTATTACACTATGGTGACTTGGTAAACATATGATTGGTAAAATGGTAAGTTAGTTTTTAGTCGTCTTACTCTTTGGAATTGTAAACAATAAACATAAAGTAAAGGTTACCAAAGTTTTATGTGATTCATAAATGCAACAAATGAAGAAATGAGCATGACACATATCTCGTTGTCATGATAGCTAACCTCCTATTTATTGACTTATGAAATATCTTGTATTTCATATAGGCCTTTGTTCAGTTGGAACATGTTCCTTTCACTAGAACAAGAAAAATCAATTTAAGCCTTCGTCCTCACATAGTTAGCACATGTAATAACTGAGGTAAGCATTCAATATCCAAAAATCAATACTTCAAGCCAATCATGAAAGTTAATATTAGATTTAACTGAATCAATAAAAAGATGCACCTTTCAATCCGTCATATGAAATTTGTTGAGACTTATTTGTACAAAGCAATAATTTTATGAAATGAAATGGCTTACATTAATAAAATGGTGATTAAAGGTGTAACCTTCAGATTTTAAATATTACAGAAGAACTTATCGATAGTGAAACTAAACACGTCACTTGTGCACAAGTGTCATACAATGTTAGAAAAAGTTATTTGTCTAGGAGTTATTGAGGTCAGATTTCTTCTTGTTGGCAATCCTCAATTAGACAACACTTGACATTTTTAAAAAATTTTTGATATCAATTCACTTATAAAATAATCTTTAATAATTTTGTAATTTATTCACTTCAACTCTACCCGTTATAACATTTTAATTATCGATATTCTTATCACACATATTATTATTTATTATTGTATCCTTTAATTCCTACAGGAACATAGGGCTTCAGCCACACGTCTCCACTACGTTTGGTTCTGCGCCAACCTTTCCACATAGCTCCACGTCTGCCCACATGCTTTCATCTCCTCTTCACATCACCCCCTCCATGTCACCCTCGAACTCAAGACCAACTCGCCGCTTCCCTTTCGGATTCCACTCGAGCAATGGCTTGTCTACTGATGTCACTTGATGGTTTCCTCAGAGTATGGCCAGCCAATCCATCTCCATTTCTTCCTGCCTATTTGTTTCACAATCGGTTCCTGCTGAGTTGGTTCGCTCATTGCCAGAGATCTCTGTTGCTTATCAACTCTGGCCATCTGATCTTGAGTATTGAGCAAAGACAACTGTTAATGAAGGTCTGTAGTTTGTTTGAGGTGCTCTTCATGACGCGCTACGTCTCGGATCCATAAAGTAGCAATGACTACACATTGGAGTTGAAAATCCAGGTCTTATTTTTGATGCTGAGTGTTGTTGACCTCTACACAGACTTGAGAGTAATTTAATCTTGTCTTGCTTTCCCGATTCTTCCTTTGATCTCCTCATCAGTTCCGCCTGTAGTTGAAACGATGCTTCTCAGGTTGGCAGGTAGGTGAAGGAGGTTGCTCCTTTCAGATTTCTCCCATTTATGTTGTCTGTTGTTGTTGCTGTTGGCCAGGAATCTTCATTATCTCTGTTTTCTCTATGTTCACCTGAAGAAAGTCCTATCTTTGATGATTCTTCTGCCAACTTGTTGCTTTTCGCTTGCATATCTTCCAGTTTGTGGGAAATCAGACATATATCATCGGCGAAGTCCAGATCCTCCAGGTTTTTTGTATGAGTCCATTTTGTGCCTGTTTCCTCATTGCCCACTATTTTTCGCATTATCCAATCTACTGTAATCAAGAAAATCATTGGCGATAGTAGGCAGCCTTGTCTTACTCTTGTCCTCACTTCGAAGGATTACGTAACTTTCCCGTTGTGGATTACTTGGCATGCAGCATTGTAGTACAGCTGTTGGATGAGATGTATAATTGTCGGTGGCACCCCGTAGTAGCGAAGTAGTTGCCAAAGCACCTCTAGATCGACGCTGTCAAAGTGCTTTTCAAAGTCGATGAATTTGAGATAGAGAGGTGACTGCCATTCCAAGCTTTGTTCATTGATGATCCGTAATGTGGCGATCTGATCAATGCATGACTTGTTTCTCCTGAATACAGCCTGTTCCGGTCGGAGTTTTTCATCCAGGGCATGTTTGGTTCTCTCCAGGATGATGTGGCTTGGTATTTCGCTTGGGATGGACAGGAGCATAATTCCGCACCAGTTCTAGCATTGACTTAGGTATCCTTTCTTTGATAGTTTGAATAAGTATCCTCTCTTCCATTCCTCGGGTACTTTCCCTTCTTTCCACACCTTCTCCACTAGTGGCGTCATCAAGTCCGCTGTTGTCTCTGGGTTCATTTTCAACGCTTCTGCTGGGATTCCATCTGGTTCTGCTGCTTTTCCAGCTTTTAGCATCTTGATTGCCTTCAGGACTTCTGATTTCGTCGGGGGGTTGGTGTTCACCTTATCACACATATATATATGTATATTGACTGAGCAATTATTTAGTGCCACTTAATAGTCTTTTCTGTAATGTAAATACGACTGTACAGCTTGAAAATGAAGTCGTTGAAAAGAAATTTCTTCACTGAACAAAAAAACTGTGTTTTTAATCATCAATTAGACGTATCTGAAAGCTCGAGAAAATGAATGTCTACTCTTAAAAGAGAGAGTGATCGTGAAGCAGAAGATGAACTGGCGCAGAGATGAACAATAAAAAAGGAAGTTCAGTATCATCTGTAGCACACCGATTCCATAATGGATAAGATTTTATTTTGATAAATCACACAGTGTAGTACAGTTATATTAACTGATGACGTTTCGAGCACAAACTATTGCTCATAATCATATCAAGTTACTCACACAACTTCTTTCCTTCATTTATATACATGTGTGGAATCGACTAGATATTGGAATAAAATTCAATATGAGATAATGTACATTCAGAAATAATAGTACGAGTGTTATTAATCCATTGCAATTAGATGGGAAATACGACGAGTGTTTTTATAGTCATAATAAGTTGATTGTTAGAATGTTATGATGTGCTTGAATGGAAATAGAATTTTAAGACTATTTATCATCTTCTTCTGATTTGACTGGCGGTAATAATATCTTCCATATTTCTGGTATTTGCATTGAGTCACTTCTGTTGCATGTGTTGGGTGTAGACTCGATGAATAAGGATTCCGTAATCAACCTCTCTTTCCACCTACCTATATTACGTTTTAGAATTTTAACCCTATCCCACCCTATTGTGTGGTTGTTTGTTATTGCGTGAAGTGCAATAGCTGAGCTTTTTTCTAAATTACTTATCTTTTCAGGGTCAATCATTTTCCCTTTAGCTAAATTCTTATGTTCTGATAATCTGACTATCCCTGACCTACTAGTTTGACCTATGTAGTTGACTTCACAGTCGTTGCAAGGTATTTTGTAAATTATATTATTTTGTTTAATTGGGTCCAACGGGTCCTTTAACCTACAAAGTTTGTCTCTGAGTTTGTTGGTTTGAATGCCACCCTAATTCCTGCTTTATTGAGAATCCTACGTAGGGCCTCAGATGTCCCCTCCTTATATGGTATAACAGTAGAAGACTTATATTCTCTCTTATTTATGTTATTACTACTAGTTACACAATTATTTTTATTTTGTTTTTGGCCTTTACTGATCTTCTTAATGAATTTTATAGGATAGTTATTCAACACCAACGCTTCTTCTATCTGTTTTATTTCGTCATTTAGGTCCTTTTTTGTGCTACTTAGTGCTATGGCTCGGTTTGTCAGACACTTAACCAAGCCTGCCTTAACAGTTAACGGATGAGACGAATTAAAGTCTAAATATCTATTAGAATGCGTTGGTTTTCTATAAACACTAGTGTGAAGTTTACCTTCATT